>JAKSZT010053883.1:67530085-67558154 GCA_026826555.1 Tolypeutes matacus
AATAACCTTATTCTTAAGATAGTTGAAATTCAAAAGATGTGTTTCTTGCTCTTTTCTTATTAGCATATAAATGTTTTCACTATATATATATATTTGTAACACATAGGATAATAAATTAAGGATGAACAGATTGCTAAAGAGTCAAAGATGTCTGAATACTGTGCAATTTCTGCTGTTATTTTCTACTGCAGGGGACAGTAGATCTGAGGCTTTCTAATCATTGCGAGTAACTCTTCTCCTAGCATGAATATGTACACTTTATAACTATTAATTTCTCATTTGTAACATTTTGATGGCTTCCATGAAACTGAGTATTTCTATGATCTTGTAATTTGTTCTTTCGGTTAAATGTAACAGAGATAGAGTTTGAATTATATAATGTTTCAATCAAAAAATTTCCCCTCAAAGGCACTTTCCTTTGCTTGATTACTCTAGAAAACACTTCAAAATCTGAAAAGTATATCTCTATTATTACAGAATTGATGAGAGTAATTAAAAGTTGCAAATCTACAGAAGACTTTGAAGACTGCTCTTAATTTACTGACCATTTTTGGTGTCACACCAAGCATTTTGTGGATACTTGGTTAACAGTGTACACAGGATCTGAAGGCACTGGTTCTGACAATTTACATAAGAATCATAGTCTACTCACAAAGCACCCACTCACAAAATGAAGGAATGGTGCCCATTCTTGCAGCAATTGCATAAAATTTACACAAGAACCAGTGCCTGTACCCACCCCTAAATATCAAACCATAAGAAAATGAAAATGAACTAAAATATTCCTCTCTCTCCAATGTTGAAACACCTTGTTTTTTGTGAGCTGTCTAATTTACAGCTGGGGTGAGAAGAACCAAATTTAGCAAATGTTTCAATTCAACAGAATCTGCCTGACTCTGAGGCTGGCAGTATGGGACTGGGGCAAAAGCAAACTGTGTTGTTCAGTCTGGCACAAATTCAGATCTGAGTCCAGGGTGATATAACATTATCGGGAAAAAACACTTCAGACTACCCAAAAGTTAACTGTGGCTCTATAGGGCAGATTCAGGAGTAAGCCAGATATAGGGAATTCTTTTTGTACCAGACTTTGAGAGCTTGTAACAACATCTGATCTAGCAAATTTACCTCCCCAAGGTAGTCCTAATCAAATATGGTCTCCATGGTTTGAATGATGGAGCACATTTAGCCCTGCAGTTTATGTAAAAATGTTCACATAATTATCAGAACAATCTTTAGTACTTGAACAAATCAGTGTACTCATCATAGAGTTCATTATCTTGGGATTCATTGCCAAGCAAAAATTGTTTTTCCATTCTTGGAAAGAGAGAGCTGTAATACACTAGATGAAAATGTTCCGATGTAATGTTTGCTTCTGCCCTCCCAGTGAAGTAGATGGTAGCCATGTTCTGCTTTCTTTTAATAGGAAACATACTGTCAAGATGGCAAGATGCTGCAGAGAGATGAACAATTTTGATCCAACCAAAAATTTGAGGATAATAATAAAAGCAATAAAAATAATAGCCTTTTATTGAGTATCTATGATGTCCTGAGCACTGTATTGGGATCTTTATATACATGAACTTATTTACTCTTCATACCAACCTCTGTTAGTTCAGCATTATTATTATTGCCCATATTGCTGGGGCCCAGAATGGTTAATTAACTTGCCAAGGTCATATAGCTGATCTATGGCAGATGAGATTTGAACCCAAATTGATCTGACTTGAAATCCTTTCTTCTTAATAAGCAATAGATCTGCAAATGTCACTTAGCAGAAGAACCACGTGACAAATGTATACCCTGCAGAGTTGAAACTAATATGATATTCTAATATTCAAAGTATTATAGAACCCTATAATTAGTCATAGTCTATATATTTGCTTCAACAATTCCTTGGAAGTCAGCATGTATTCTCTATTGAATCTAATTAGGAGTATACTGTTCAGAGTGTATTGCTAAGCAATTATGTAACTGTGGACTAAGATATTACAGTGGTGATACCGCCAATGGAGCAGGCCACAATATTCTTTGCCTATATTTAAACATTCATAATTTCCATAATTTACAACTGCATAATTTAAGAAATTTACCAATACAATTCCTACAGGATACTGTTGGAAAGAAGAAATTGGATTAATGAATGACTGACCCGAGGCTGTTGTAGCAATTTCATAAGGCAACCAAGGACTCTGCAAATGAAAGGATTTTAACAATGCAGTCACAAAGTTCATCACTCAGGAACTCATATCCCTCTCTTTCTCATTTGGGAAAAGAAGGACTAAGCTCCTGGATTTGAAAGATATTAAAGAAGACTCATAACACCTTTCCCTCTGTACTCTAAAAGTGTAGCATTAAACAGCCTAGTCATAGGATCAAAGCGAAAAGTGTATTGTGGGTCCAGCCTGTCCTTAAAGGACTTGAAAGCAGGATGTAAATATGCTGGGCTTTTGGGGCCAAAGAATCTCTTACTGTCCACAGTTTAACATAAACACCATGCTCAGGAGATGCCAGAGAACCCACCCATATTTCCACTGAATTAGGCAATCAGATAGCCACACAAATGATAGAAGAAGAAAAAAAAATTTTAGGAGGTGCTGGATAGTGAACCCAGGATCTTGTACCTGGGATGCAGGCACTCAACCACTGAGCTACATCCACTCCCCAATGAGAGATTTGTTGTGGTTTTTTTTTTTTCATTTGTTTGTTTTTAGGAGGTACTGGGGATTGAACCTGGGATGTTGTATATGGGAGGCCCATATTCTTTTTTTTTTTTTTTTTTTATTGTGGGTAAAAATCAAATTTTTCACACTACATACCAATATTTGTAAAATGATATATAAATATATATACATATATGTGCATTTGCTTACAAAAATATTATTTATATATATATTATATATATATATATATATATTATATATATATATATTTTTTTTAAGAGGTGCTGAGATTACCCAAATACTACACGGAACCCACAGGGACTCCCATGCTCCCCACCCCCCACACCTTCCACCACATCCCACACAAACGTCTCCCACAAGTGTGGCCCATCACCCTCAATGGACTTACACATCCTGGGGCCTTGCCATCAACCATAGACCACAGTTCACATCATAGACCACACTCTCTCCCACACAGTTCTGAATGGTGTGTGCTGATTTGAAATGGCCGACATCCGTTGCCACAACAGCACTCAGGACTCAGCACTCATTTTTTTTTAAGATACCTAGATTATACAAATGTCACATAAAAAAATATAGGGGATTCCCATATGCCCCACTCCCCACACGCCCACTTTTCCCCACATTAACAAGATCATTCATTAGTGAGGTACATCCATTGCAATTGATGAACACATTTTGGAGCATTGCCAGTAAGTGTGGATTAAAGTTTACATTGTAGGTTACACTCTCTCTCACTCAATTCTGTAGGTTATGGCAAGATTTATAATGGCTTATATCTGTCCTTGCAATGTCATTCAGGACAATTCCCAAGTCCCAAAAATGCCCCAATATTACACCTGTTTTTCCCTCTCTCTGCCCTCAGAACCTCCAGTGGCCACTGCCTGCACATCAGTGATATAATTTCTTCCATTGCTAGAATCACAGTAAGTCTATAGTAGAACACCAGTAAGTCTACTTTAGTTCATAGTCACATAGTCAGGATTCTGAGATGGTGATGTCCACTCTACCTCTGATTGAGAGGGGCTGCAATCCCATAAGGCCAATGGATGGAACTCTCTTGCTTGCAGTTGTAGACTCTCTCAGCTCCTTAGTATGGTAGTTGTCCATCATCACCTTCATGTTAGCTGCCTTGGGTGAGACCAATGGACTGGAGAATAGGTGTTGCAACTCCATTGAGATTTGGGGCCCACCTGGCACATGGACAGCCAAAGATTTAAGTCTCTTGGACATACACCTACCAACTCTAGTACAAATTATAGGTTCAAATAGAAGTACAGAAGAGCCATGTGTAGGGAAACCACAACTGAGTCCAACTTTGTCACTCTGGGGAGCATAAATTCCAAAGTAGGGCCCACTGGCAAGGCACCAAACTCCTGCGCTATCTGCCCTGACTATAGTGTCTGGGTGTCTCCAGAGCCCTCAGGAGCCCCGCTATTTGGGATAGTGCCCACTTTGGCAGTCAAAGAGATCCTGCTGAGACATGCATAAGCGTAACCTCTGGGATGACCTCCCGACTCACTTCGAAATCTCTTAGTCATATAAACTCATCTGTCTTTACCTTTTACCCTCTTTGGTCAAGGTCTTTTTCCAGTTGCATTGCTCCCCCCATATTCTTTTTTAAATGGCTTAATTTTGCCTGTTACAGGCACAATCCCCAGCCAGGGAAACAATACTGGAGACATGAAATTTCAAAATAAATTACTATAAATTATTATGATTTATTCTAAATTAGCTCTAAATTATTGACTCAAGATGCTAAAATGGTCTGCAACAGAACTTAAACCCCTCCTTCTTTCACCCCACCTTCTACCCCTAGGAAAAAAATAAGATTTTTATTTGTGGAGTTTTTATATGCTCAAGAGGACAAGGAGTCTTGGACATGCAGAATCAAAGCATTTATTTGATACCTTTATCTGAGGATGACAATACCCAAAGGTACACAAACGCAAGGGCAAGTTTGAAAATGCACAAAGATAAGTTTACAGTTTTGCTCAGCCTTGTGACATTGGGTGATTCATAAGCCAATGGTTGCAAAAGATATGCTTTTGACTTACTAAAAAAGATACATACCATATATCTACTTCTTGTCATGTATTCTCCATGGATATAAAAATCAAGAATGCTACACACATTTGTCTAGAACTCCATACAGCATACAATTTATATTTACTACATAAATATTAAACTATATATAACACATTCCCTTCATCTTGTACAACTACTGGACAAATAAGCTTCATTTTATGTATTTCTAAATACATTTTCACAAGTTATGTGATTTGTATATTTGTCCCATCCTTAATTCTACTTTAACTGATTGTGTATTACAAAGTAATTTAGAGACCCTTAATTATGTGAGAGTAACATTCAGGAACAAGGAATAGAGCTTAAATTGTTTATAGACTGTACCTTCGAATACAGTTTAAAAGGAATTGAAACAAAAAAAAAAAAAAAAAGGAACTGAAACAGACTAAATTTCATATACAAAATTGAATTTTTTAAAAATAAATTTCAAGCATAAATTATTTTACAACACAACTGATTACTTAGCTTCATCTTAGTCACATTGCACTTTGAGGTTCAGGATGCCACTTGGTTGATTGAGGAGATTAAAAGTATGATGATATGTTTTTAATGTAACTTTGCCTATTCTGTTCTTTGTTTAAGTTGGCCAAAAGAAGAAAAAAAAAAGAATTCTTGAATCTATTCAGAAACATTGGTAGAAATGTAGCCTTCACAATCTCCTATTAATAGGATTCCTACAGATATGAACACTTTATACAAAGCTTTTTTAAAAGTCATGGCCATGTGCTTTAGCCAATTGAAAAATGTTGATATCAAGACTTTGTGATATAAAGAAGACATGGATTTCAGTTTATAGAAGCATAAATCAAATATCATTCAACACAGGCTTGCTTCTCCAGGAAACTATCCCTGAGGCATACCTGCAGAAAACTAAGATCAATAAAAAGTACCATTTTAAATAAGAACATTCAATGGGACATTTTAATTAAATAATATATTTAGAACATCACTAGAATTGTGAATGCTATCACCATGTGCTATTTTGTAACCGTCAGTAAAATATTTTTACAATAATATTAAAGCCCAAGTGCATAGCTAGCTATATTAGTTTCTGGGGCTATATATTATTTATGTTCTATCTACTGCATCATTTTAGCCATTTAGCATGAAATAGAATAACAAAGGGGAAAAAACGTGTGAGAAAGGATTTAGAGACCTTTTTTAAGTTTGTTGCTATGCATTGGAAAAATATTACACACTTCTCAATCAAAACATGAAAGCACTTAAAATTGGTTCATAAATAATATCTTTTAATTATAAGAATTAACAAGGTCCATCAATGAGAGAAAGTTAATTACTGAGAGACAAATAGATCTTAGGAAGTATGAGAAAGCTTTCAGATTCCATTTAAAAAGTTACTACCACATGTTTTAATTCTAGTGACCTCATACTAGTTCCAATTTCTTCCTTGAAAAGATTATAACCAACTAGAATTCTTAGAAATATCGTGATGCCAAATCAATAGAATTAAAACAAAAATAAATAAAAAGTAATACCTTCGAGGTCTCTGCCTATAGCACTATTGATTAACTTTTTCATCACACAACATTTGGTACAAGAAATAGATATAGATATAGATAGATATAGATATAGATGATATAGATATAGATATAGATATAGATATAGATATAGATATAGATATAGATATAGATATAGATATAGATATAGATAGATATAGATAGGTATAGGTATAGGTATAGATATAGATATAGATATAGATATAGATATAGATATATATATAGATATAGGTATAGATATAGGTATAGATATAGGTATAGATATAGGTATAGATATAGATGATATAGATATAGATATAGATATGTATAGGTATCTTTAATATCAATATCATCCACTTTTCCCCCATTCCATCCCCGACGTTATTTAATGCTTTAGGATGGGGTGGGGATATTTCATCCTCCAAAGAATCCCTCGTAAGCAAAATAAAGAATCTACATATTCCTACCAGGCAAGAAGATACTGTAGCGCTTTAACCTTTGTAGTTTGTATTTGTCTTACATCAGTTTCTCCAGAAGAGCCTGAGCTGGGGATTTTGTACAAGTGGTTTAGTGAGGAAGCACTTTCAGGCAAAATCTGTTAGAGAATGAGGGAAGCAGGACAGGGCAGGAGAAGAAACAAAGCAGAGGGGATCAGATGTGGTTCAAGCAGTTGAGTGCCTGCTTCCCACATGGGAGGCCCCGGAAACCTCAAAAAAAAAATCAGAGATATGGGTTTAGTGGAAGCCTCACCCCCCAGGGTGCTCTGGAGCATGAATGGTTCCACAGAGCTATCTCAACTTGAGGAAGGAGACAGCCTTGAGATATCCTGGTCTCAGTCTATCCTTGGTTGCAGTGCACTCCAAAGCAGGAGGGCTTACATTCTGTGCATTTTCCAGCGAGGAGGCTACAGGATAAGGGTGATTTTCAAGAGAAGTATGCAGATGTGAGCTGTTAGCAACACCTGCGGGATGAGAGCACCATTCTGGGCAGGTCACCAAGAGTGTCCATTACACTATTGTAAAAACAATGAATTTTTTCCATCTCTCAAATGAAAGTACTTTAGTAACAGATATTCCTATAGGCTTTCTTCTATGAGAATTACTGCCCTGGAACCCGAAGATTTTCAATGATGGCATCTGAGACGGATTGCCAAAGCAATTGATACTTCAATATGAACCTTGAAATTGGCTATGTGAGATTTTTTGCAATGAACCACATCTAAATCTGCTTTTAAATCTTAGTACTTTTTATTAAATGTTTTTCTTTAAAAAAAAAAAAAAAAAAAAAAGACTGCTATATTCCATAACTAGAGCCCCCTAGTCCCTCTAAGAGAAAGTAATCACTAATTGAACCAAATCTGTGTTCTTCTGTAACTAAAGAAAGTGACTTACAAAACTAAGTTTTGATCAGAAGGAGTAGGAGAGTTTGGAGTGAATGCCCTCAGATAGAAAAATAAGTACTGAAACTATGCTGGAGAGAGTTAAACTAGTAGATCAGGATTTAAAGTGAATATACTATATCTAATATAATATATATCACTAATATAATAGATATATTTAATATATCTAGTTAAATTTAAAGATAAACCCAGAGTTAGAGTAAACATTAAGTAATAGCCGTTTAGGATTACCGTATAAGGTACCAAATTACACATATGAATTTGTCTATCATCTTAAGAATATAACTAATGTAACTATACATAGTCTTAGGAATTAATTCTATTTTCTACAGTGTTATCAAGTAAAAAACTTCTCCCTATATTTGAAACCAAGTTTTTCAACCCTATCACCAAACCCAAACTACATTCCCATACCTATTATTTAACCCCCAAGGACATTCATTAATAAGAACTAAGAAACCTTTTTAAGTATTGAACTAAAAATTAAAGTGATTTTTTAAAAAATCATATCTTAAATTTGTTTACTGAGGTTTATTAAGGTCTCTTTGTTTATTGAGAGAGAAAAAAATCATATTCTCCCCCATCCTTGACTTGTCAAAGAATATTTTTACCTTGATGCCGAATGGCTGATTTAATGGAGTACCTAGATTTGGGAAGATTTGCTTATTCCTACATTGCAGGAAAGACCCCATAGTATGGCTTGCATACACCATCTGGATTGGCTTCAGTTCTCTGAAGGTGTCCATTTCTGGCCATTAAGTAAGAGTGATCAAAGAGACAGATCAAGAACCCCTTTTACTTAGGAGCCTTCTGGCTGGGTGTGAACTGCTTCCCATTCATTCATCAGCCACATGGCAGTCTCAGTGCTTTTCTCTGGGTGACATAATCCTTTAAAACCAAAATACATTCTTAGTCTCAGATACCTACAACTGCAAAGGCCTCATTCGTTAATGTGCATCTTTTTAGAAATTATACAAGAAATAAATAAGAGTAAGCATTCTCAGTATAAAACTTGAAATAATATAGAGACTAAAATGTGGGGGGGAAAGCCTCCTTTTTCACTCCACCTGCCACTGCCTGTATATAGCCTTGGCCTATGAGTCACCTTGTCAGTCAAGGTATCATAAAGAATTCACAACTACAGTGTCTTCTGGCATTTGCCACCGGCTTTTGATGACCTCTTGATTTCATTGCCACCTTTAAGAAATACTTCTGGGATGCTCTCACTATACAACAATGTGTTAGCCATTAAATAAAAGCATATTAAACCTATAAGAATTATCTGGTTTGACTGAATATGGCTTACAACAAAACAATTTTTCACTTCAAAAAAAAATCATAGTATGGATGCCCAAAAGTGATTTGAATGAATTATTCATTTTTAACCCAATATTTTGATATGGTGCACATAGTGTCAAAATGTTACACAAATGAAGAGGCTTTGAGGGAGCCTGCAGGGATGATAATCAGAAAGCTGATTGCTGATACTATTTTAGGAATACTTTAGAAGGAAAATCCACAGCCACCTACAGTTACCCACTCCAGTTTTTAATAGTTTCTACTATTTTATGCTATATGTGAAGCTGAGAAGAAAAGCTATTGGGGCACTGACAGAATCAGAAAAGTATTCGGAGCTCAGCAATCCAAATATTCACCATATGTTAAGGCCTCATATTAAATGCAGGGTTTGAAGGATACATGAAATCAAAGAAATGAAAAATACTTTTTTATTCTTCCCAAAGAGGCAAGAAATATGGAAAGGGAATTAGTGAAAGAGTATGATCATTTACTTTCAAAAGAAAATATGACAATAAGGTGAAAAAAATATTTTTTAAGCTCAAGAATTTCATCAAGAAATACACAGAATGTGACCTACAGTCACAATAGATAGACATCCCAAAGAGATGGTTAATTGTTAGATAATAATTGGAATACTGAAACAATTAATAAAAGAAAATTATAATTATAAGGCAAATCTCAATTTTAGCTCTTATATTCAAATTCCCCAAAAGAGAACAGCCCATAAAGATCAGCATCAAACCAGTAAAAACATTCTTGCGTCAGTTTTTCATTTCTAACAGTAATCTCAGAGAAAAGGGAATGAATTGCTTACTTTTTGGATCTTTTTGCAAGTTGGAAGAGCAATATCTTGAAAATTATATATATAATTGGCTACTAAACAAACTTTTACCGTGAGCCAAAAGTAATGATGAAAGTCCAAAGACCAAAGAATGTATTTCTTCTGTTCTGTTAGGATAATCTCCATTGTATATTTCCACTAAGATAATTGTAATAGCAAAGTCAATTTCCATGGATTCCATTCATCTCCTTGGTGTTCCAGTGCATTATTAATATTTTTTTTACAAATGCAGTCAAGTGATTTACAATTTAATATCTCTTTATAAAATAATAGTTTAAAATTCCTTGTTATGTCTGTGCATAAAATTTTTGTGAAATTTTTAGAGGCCTTTATTTGGCCAGATGTAGAATATTTATTTGTATCTCTTTCATTTGAAGCCCAAATGTTCTAAGTTTCTAAAACAATTCTCCATTCTGTTCATCTTTTGTAGATTTCACATTTCATCATTTTAGTGAGCTAAAATTCAGTCATAAATTGAAATACTATATTCAGTTTCTACTGCCATTCCTTCTTTCTCTTTCTCCCTTCTTACTCTCCTTCCCTCCTAGCCACCTTCTCTCCTTTCCTTTCTACTGGCTATGGGATAGATCCTTCCTCTTACTGCATTAAATTTCTCAGTTGCTAAGGTAGGAATTTGTTCCAAGCCTAAAATTTGATGCACATCAATTAACCTTAAAATATTTTCTCATCACACATTTGATTCATGGAGAGGAACCCTATTGATAATACTTTTTACCTTGATGTGTCAAGTCTTCTAATAATCACCAGGACTAAGTAAACATAGGCTATTGTATATATTTAATGTTGCCTCTGAGAGCCACAATATGAACCTTGCTAACTTCGTGAAAAAGAACTATTTGCCATGTTTATTGGCAAAGAAATAATTTCCCTTAAAAGCTAGTGAATCTATGACCATGTGTGCTATTTTCATGAGTCAACTTTTCTTCCAGAAACACTCTTTGCACTTTCATAAGTATATGAAAGCATGAAACACTATATTTTCTAGTGTGTTAACCAATATGTTCTTAATTGTAATTGTAATAATATGCAAATTTTATTTGAGATAGGGCTTTCCTAGAAACCAGTTTTTTTGGCATCAACTAGAGTCAAAGCTTTTCATAATTTTTAAAGAAAGTATATTTCATAAATTGATGTTGAAGCTCCCTTAAGACAGGTTCTATTTTGGTGTCTACGTTTGTAGTAGCTAAGACTGTCACAGTCATTCACTGTCATCATTAAAAGTCATATAAAGTTCCTCTCTCCCCTAAACTTAGACTTTTAAATGTTTGCCTCATAGCCTAACTTGCTGAGTACTTTAAGGTTTATGCCCACAGGTGTAGAGGCTGGGTAAACAACAAGACAAGGTCAGATCTTATCACTGTAAGAAACCACTCAAACTTACTCTTTTTCAAAATTACTTGTGAAGAGCAAAAGTAAACCCATTCTGGATATCTTTGCAATAACCAATTGTGACTTGCAGAAAAAAAGGTTAAAAAGGTGAAGAAGGAGCGGATGTAGCTTAGTGGTTGAGCGTCTGCCTCCCATGTATAAGGTCCTGGGTTAAATCCCCGGTACCTCCAAATAAATAAATAAACAAATAAATATGTAAATAAAGGTGAAGAAATATCAAATAACAATAGGTCATGCCTATGTGTAGCATCTCACCAGCACTCTCTAGATTAGCTTTGGTTCAAACCAATGAGGGTTCCCCTGTGATACATGAGTCTGTGGGGGTCTGAGTCTGTTTCAAGCCCACCCAGACATTTGTGTCTGAGAAGAACATAGACATACTTCCTTTTGAAAGGACTTTGCAACACCTACCGTATTGCCTTGTGGTGAGATGCCCTTTAGAGGTGTTGCTGAACTAATACCATTGTGCTTTCAAGCTACTAAGGAACTTGGGAGCTCTTTAAGAGGTGAGCGACATTAGGAAAACACACTCAGAGACCTCATAAGCCATTAACTAGAGTGGATTATAGAAATCATTACTATAAAGAGCTGGTGCTCCTGACTTGGTGCTGCCAAAGGAAGTGGTCCTTGAAAGTTGCTAAGAATCACCAGGAAGCCAACCAGGTGGGACCCATGTCTTCTACTTGAGATTCAAGAATAATGGGAGCCATTATAACCGAGAATCACCACCAGGAAACCACAGGTGAGGCTACAGAGACATCCCAGCTCTCTATAACCCTCCCTAAATAAGAGCTGTCAATTCCATTATTTGTTGGTAATTCAAGGGAAAAATGGAAAACATTGGCCTTTCAATATACTCCATGCTGATAGGAAAGAATAATAATCTCATGCCAATAAATTTGGTACAGTTGGAGACTGGGAAACTCTCAATGTGGGCTTTGCTGGATGAAAAGATCTTGGATTATAGCTTGACCTTTCAATAATTATACTAATTTTAATAACACCAATTGAGCCTCTACTGAGTGTCATCTCCAGTTCTAATTATTTTATATGTAATTACTTAACCCAATAACTCTAGAGTTATATATTATTATTATATCCATTTGCAGTTAAGTAATTTACCCAAGGTTGCCAATGTGTAAATGGTAAATACAGACAGGCTAACTGCAGAGCACTGCTCTTAACTGCTTCTTGTACTATGTGATAGGCAGAAAAATGGTCCTCCAAAGATGTCCAAATCCTAAACCGCAGAACATATGAATATGTTACCTTATGTGCCAAGATATTATGCAGATGTTAAGGACCATCAGATGAGGAGATTATTCTGAGTCCAATGTAATCACATGGGTCTTTTTAAAAGGAGAAGAGTTCCCAGCTATGGTCAGATAATACCTTTTTCTGACTACAGAAGAACGGTCAGAGGGATACATTGTTTCTGGCTTTGAAGATGAAAAAAGTGGGTCATGAGCCAAGGAACAGGGACATTCCTAGAAGATGGAAAAGGCAAGGAAACAGATTCTCCCCTGGAGCTTCCAGAAAATAATGCAGCCCTGCCAACACCTTTGTTTTAGCTTAGTGAGAGCTCTGTTGGACTTATAACCTAATGAACTATAAGATAATAAAATTGTGATGTTTTAGAGGTACTTCGTTACATCACCACCACACTGGAAAAGAGTAAAGGTATTTTTCCTTCCTTGGGCAAGATGATCTTTCTATAACATTGGTATGGGTTATTTCAATAGTTTTGAGTATAATGCCTGATAGTTTGTCCCACCTTCAGCACTGTCTCCTATGTTGCAAGAAACTGAGCATATTTTAGAACTTGCCAGCAGAGTTTTAAGATTGATGAGATGTCATTATTTGTTTTTTTTATATACATCTAAGATGGCTTCCTCTTGTTTAGAAGATATGAGATGGCTTTTCTAATGTTCAGAATACAAATAGTCTGTTGATTCTCTGCCAAATTATGTCATCAAGACCAAAATATTCTTTGCAGTCTCAGAAAAAAAAAAAATGAGTTTGTTGAATGGGTAACACATTACTACAATAAGCTTTTTCAAAACAGTGTCACAGTTTTTCTATTTCTTTTCAATATTCATCTTAATAGAGACCACAAAATGGGTTATATTTCATTAGTCTCTATCATATGGCAGTGTAAGCACATAAATACAATGAAAAATTAGGGCACTGGCCTTTGCTGGAAGTCTTTTGTGAAACATTTCACCTCCACAAATAATGAATGCCACAAACCATTATCAAATAGAGCACTCATTGCTATCTGTTTCAACTATGCGTGGCAGTATACTGGATGGTAGCATATAGAGAGGAAAAATGGGTAGTAGCAATTTCTTAACTGATGAGGTTTATTGATTGAAAAAATAAATAAAACTTTAGAAAAAAGCAATAAAAACTTTACAAGACTTGGACCACCTTTGTAGTTAGCTTCAAAGCAAGTCTTCAGAACAGTGGTTGAATCCTGCAGGGCTATGTGATGGATGAAATTAAACCTGCCACAGGCACTACGTTTGTATTCTTTCAGTGCTCAGGTTGTGGAGTGTTGCTTATTCTTCCCGGCATTGCAGGTGTGATAGCTATAATTCAGTTCCTACTGTCTGGATTCACACAAACATTAAAATTGTCCCTTTACAATGAGCTGGAGATAGGCAATCAAAACTAACTGGGTAGCACAGACTTTGACTGCTAGGGAAAAATAATAGTCAAAACAATTCACGTCCAGCAGTCAGAGATGCAACGGCTTATTTGGGATAATGGTTTTATTCTGCCTATTGTACAGAGACTCCAATAACAAAGTGGGGTGGGAAGTGGCGGGTTGCTATCTGGTGTACTGATTGCACATAAAGTCTCCTGGATTGGAAGAAAATAGCAGCTGTATGCCAAGTGTGGAAAGGACTGTGGGGCTTATATTTATTGTCACAATCAGCACCATCACCTGCTGTTTTCACTGGTGCCTGAATTAAAGTCCTTTTCAACCAACCAGTTTTACTTTTCCTTCTGAATTGACCATTTGTATAACCAAATCAACTAGCCATTTAAGCATTACTATATTTCTTCTAAAAGTGTCACCATTAACCTGGAAACTTAAAAAAAATGTTTTTACATTATTTTCTTAATGCTTTAAGAAATGCAAAATCATTGTAGAAAAATTAGAAAACACAGATAAGCAAAAAGTAAAAAATCTAATGTCCCATTGCCGAGTGTAACCACTGTTGATGTTTAGGAGTATTTCCTTCAAACAAATTTACAAACAAATATACATATAAACATTTTTCAGCAAAAATAGGATCAACCACACATAATGTTTTATAATCTTGTTTCACTCAGCATTCATTTCCTTCAATATCAGCCATCTAGAACTTCATTTTTAATGACACATACCATTCTATTGTATGAGTTAACCATATTTCTTTAATCGATATCCTGTTATTAGGTATTTAGATGTATTTTGTAATTTTGCATTATTACACACACTGACACTGTGATGTACATCTTAGTGTGTGTATTTATATATAACTATATAACTATATATAACTATATATAACTATATATATATATATATATATCAAACTGGACTGGTTATTTCATTAAGATAAGTTCTAGTCATCTTTTATGATTCAGCTCCCAGGTGTCTCCTTAGGGAAGTCCAAGCACATCAAGGTTAAACTAGGTGCATCTTTTTTTTTCACGATCCATTAGACCCTGCCATAACACTTTTCATACTATTTCATAATTGTTGTTTTTTTTTCACTTACCACTAGATTGTGAGCTCACTGAAATCAGAAGCTTTATACTGTACAGCTATGTATCACTAGCAATCAAGGTCTAACATATGGCAAACATTCAATAAATATTTGCCCTATTTACATCATAAATAAAATTATTTTGACTCTTTATAAACTAAATTGATCAATTTAGGGATTTTATAATTATGTAGGCATAACATTTACTTGAAATTCATGTTGGAGTTTTCTTATGTTTAATTTGTCCATATGCATTTTTTATTAAAATTCTCAATAACATACAAATATTCATTAAAATAAATCTGTATGTATATATAATTTTACTAAGATTTTTAAGTATCCATTGAATTTATAACCTATCAAAAGGTTATTCTAATGCAGAGTAACTCAAGATAGATCCAGAGTTATACGAAAGATGGTTCAGTACCATATTTCAAATGATTTAAGAAAGAATAAAGGTTAAGAATATGGCATTAGAGTAATTCATAATCTATAAGTACACTTTAAAAACAAGGTGAGCTTTTTATGTAAGTGAAATGTTGCTATTCTAAACTCAGTTTGGAGAGTGATGCCTCACTTAAAATACTATAAAATCTTTGAAGCTTACATGTTTAATTTGTTTTTATGTTTTCAATGCTTTCTATATGGATGAAATTGTTTAATTAAGCCTAGTTCTTGGTGATAGAATCCTAACCTCTGTTACTTCTGACTTATAGGGTATCTTTGTTACTAGGGTTCAGCCTGATGGACCAGCTTCCAATCTGCTGCAGCCTGGTGATAAGATCTTACAGGTAAGACAGATAAAAGCAGTGCATGCAAATGCCAATACTGAAGCAAATATTATGTAACCATGTTATTAAATTGATTGACAAATTAAATGGTTGAAAATCATACTTCTCACATTTCTTATTTGCCTTTAATGTTCTGGAATTGAAAGGAGGGGCAGAAACCAATTCAATCTAATAGAATGCTGTATCCCTGGCACCTTACATAATTTCTGGCAAATGGTAGGTGTTCTGTATATTTTTTGTTGAATTGAGTGGGATTATTTGGTGATATAAGAATAGGTGATGTATTTAAAAAATTATGCATGGTTCTCAAGTATAATTAGGAGTAAGGAAGTTCCCAGGGTATCTGTGTGACTTAAGATGAGGGACTTAAGATGAGGGAGAAGGACTGGTCCATATTTAATTTTTCAACAGTACAATTATTACTGTTGAAAAGGTATGAAACATGGTTATATCTCTCTACTTGTCTGCCCAATGGATAAAAATTTAGCTGTATATAAGGTGAATTTTTAAAATAAGTTTTCTGATGGCATATTAGGTTTTTTCAGAGAAACAGAACTATCGTGACTGTGGGGATTGGCAAGTCCAGATTCTGTAGGGCAGGCTGCAAGTTGGGAACTTTTATAAATTCTGCAGGAGAAGCTGGCTAGCTGAAGTAGAGATAGAAATTCTTCATTATGACTGCTGAAATTATCAGTTCTCCCTTTAAGGCCTTCAACTGATTGGATGAGACATCTCTCATTGCTGAAGACAATCTCTTTTGTTGACTATAGATGTAATCAGCCATAATTGCATTGAACTAACTAATGATTTAAATTCATGAAATACCCCCACAGTAACAATCAGGCCAGTGCTTGTTTGACCAAACAACTAGACACTGTAAGCTAGCCTAGTTGACACATGAACTTAACCATCACAGTCCATCCCTAGATAAGTGGCAGCCATACACATCTCCTTAAACCATACTTCGTCTCTAAATAAAAACAATAACAGTCATACTTTTGCCTAAAATCATTCAACTGTCCTGCATACAACTGAAAAGGCATTAACACTTTCCCCAGAAGAAGGTGATAATCCCCTTGGGTAGTAGTCACTCTTAGACTTGATATTCTATAACTTAGTGCCATAGCATAAAGTTAATACAAGTTATGTTATTTAAGAGGATAAGATAGGGAAGAAAACAAAGGTATTTACTTTTTGAATATATACAAACATATTCATAACAAAACAAGGAAGAAATAATCATAATTGTACTCTTCATTTCTGCAATTGTTCACACGTGGATGTAGTTTATATTTATAATTACCTTCTTCTACTACCCATTCCATATTCCCTTTACCCTCATCCAGCACATTGGCTGGTCATGGTTCTTTGCCTGATGGAGTGACCCAAACCTTCATTCCATTAGTAGTCCTATCTGGATTGGGTTGTTGCAGATTTCCATTGGCTTTAACCATAGGGCACAAGAGACGCACTAAGGGATCTCCTGTATTCCAGGTAAACTCTTCGTTACCTCCATTGTGTAGTAGCAATCCTGCTTCTCCTTGATAATCAGGATCACTCACCCCAGTCAGTACAACAGGCCTTCTTTGCTGGTTGATTCAGAGACATGAGAAGCCCAAAGTGTCCAGGTGGCAATCTTAACTTCCAGTTTGATAAAATCATTGTTGTGTCTCCTGATGGATGCACTCTTCCTTTTGGAACTAAGATCTGTAGACCAGCAGAACTTAAGATTGCAGAGACAAGATGCAAAATTATTCTAGTGGATCACTAGGGGTAATAATGAGTGATGCCATTCCCATTTCCATCCCTTAATTCCTGGACCCTTGAATCCTGGCTATGGGAGAAACAGCACATTGATTTAGAGCATAGACAGCCTCCTGGAGAATATTGCCTCAGTCCTGCAAAATATTGCCATCCAGTTGAGTCTGCAAAAGCCCATTCTACTCCTCTATGAAGCCAGCTGCTTTGGGATGATGGGGAGCATGAATTCTATGATCATGTGCTCATTCCTGCATTTCATTTCCTGTGAAGTGGGTTCCCTGATCAGAAGCAATGTTGTATGGAATACCATACCAGTGGATAAGGCATTCTGTATGTCCATGTATGGTAGTTTTGGCAGAATCATTGCATGCAGGGAAGGCAAATCTGAATCCATATACATATCTATTCCATGGAGAACAAAACATTGACAATAATCACCTTGAGTAATGGTGCCATATCAGGGACTGAGTGTTGGTCTCTGCTTCTGACAGATTGGGCACTCAGCAGTGGCTGTAGCCAAGTCAGCCTTGATGAGTAGAAGTGCATGTTCCTGAGTCCATGCATAATCTCCTTCTTTACCTCCATGACCATTTTCCTCATGAGCTCATTGGGTGATGACACAAGCAGCTGGGGAAAGAGACAGACTGGTATCTACAGAACAGGTCATCCTATTCATTTAATTACTAAAATCCTCCTCTGCTGAAGTCACTCTTTTGTAAGCATTCATATGGAATACAAGTATCTTCATGTTTTTCACCCATTCAGGAATATCTATCCACATACCTCTCCTCCATACCTCTTTGTTACCAATTTTCCAATCATGTTGATCCAGCCAAACCACTGGTCACAGTCCATGAATCAGTATACAAATGCACCTCCAGTCAGTTTTTCTTCCAAGCAAAATGAACAACCAGGTGAGTTGTTCCACTGATGAGTGCCCAATCTGCCAGAACTGCTCAAAGTTCTGCCAACTGGGAAGATTCCACTTCACCACTGTCCTTCAGGGATGATACAGAATAAGGCTACAGTGCTTCAGTGCTCCACTTTTGGGTGATACCTGTATATCATGCAGAACCATCTGTAAACCAAGCCTGAGTTTTCTCTTTCTCAGTCAACTGATTGTAGGAAACTCCATCACAGGCCATAACAGTGGGCTAGAAAAAAGAAGGTAATGTGACATTAGTGAGGGCCTGGGCATTTGGGTCATTTCCTCAGGTAACTTACTTGTGCCTTCAGGGCCTTGCTCTAGGCTGATCTTGTATATACCACTTCCATTTGATGATACAGTGCTGCTATGCACACCCACCTTTAGGGTTTGATGGGTGAAACAACAACCAGATGATGATGGACAATTAAGGCTCATGGAAACTTGGTGGCCCATGATTAGGCATTTGATCTCTGCCAAGACCCAGTAGCAGGCCAAAGGCTATTTCTCAAAAGAAGAGTAATTATCTACAGAGGATGACAGGGCTTTGCTCCAAAACCTAAGGGTCTGCACTGTGATTCTCCTATAGGAACCTGCCAAAGGCTCCAGACAGCCTCTCTATTTGCAACTGAAACTACCAGCACAATTGGATCTGCTGGATCATTCGTCCCAAGTGGCAGAGCAGCTTGCATGGCAGACTGGACCTGTTGCAGAGCCTCCTCTTGTTCCAGTCCCCAGTCAAAACAAACAGCTTTTCAGGACACTCCATAAATGGTTTGGAGTAGCACATCCAAATGAGAATATTTTGCCTCCAAAACCCTATAAGGCCAACTAGGCATTTGCCTCTTTTTTTTTTTTTTTTTTTGGTTGTAGGAGAGGCCAGATGGAACAACTTACCTTTCACCTTAGAAGGGATATCACAACATGCCCCATACCACTGGATGCTTAAATTTTTCAATTAGGTAGAATCCCCTAAATTTTCATTGGATTTATCACCCAACCTCTGACATGCAAATGCCTTACCAATAAGTCTAGAGCAGTTACTAATTCTTGCTCACTAGGCCCAATCAGCATAATTTCATCAATATAATGGACTACTGTAATGTCTTGTGAAACAGAAGGCAATCAAAGTCTTGCAGATTAGATTATGAAATAAGGATGGATAGTTGATATACCCCTGATGTATGATAGTGAAGGTATGTTACTGGCCTTGCCAGCTGAAAGCAAAATGTTTCTGGTGGTCTTTAGTACCAGGTATCAAGAAAAATATATTTGCCTGGTCAGTAACTGCATACCAGGTGCCAGGTGATGTGTTGATTTGCTCAAGCAATAATACCACATTTGAAAGAGCAGCTGCAATTGGAGTCACCACCTGATTAAGTTTATGATAATCTACTATCATCCTCTAAGATCCATCTCTTTTCTACACAAGCCAAGTAGGATAGTTGAATGGGGATGTGGTAGGAATTACCTCCCTTGCATCCTTCAAGTCCTTGGTGGTGGCACTAATTCCTGCAATCCCTCCAGGAATGCAACATTGATTTTGGTTTACTATTGTGCTAGATGAAAGGAGTTCTAGTGACTTCCGCTTGGTTTTTCTACTATAATAACCTTCATGCCACAAGTCAGGGAACCAATGTGGAGATTTTGCCAGTTGCTTAGTATGCATTCCAAAACTGGATAAATAACCACAGAAATGGTGTGGGGACCCACTGGACCCACTGTGAGATGGACCTGAGCTAAAACTCCATTGATCATCTGACTCCATAAGCTCCTACTCTGGACTAGTGGACCACAGTAGTGTTTTGGGTGTACTGGAATTAAGGTCAGTTCAGAGCCAGTTTCTAATAATCCCCAAAATGTCTGATCATTACCATTTCCCCAATGCACAGTCACTCCGGTAAAGGGCCATAGGTCCCTTTGGGGAAGGCTAGGAGGAAGATTAACTATAAATTTTTGGTAGTATAGCAGGGGTCTTCCCCAAGGGGAACTAGCCTTCCCTTCATTCAAGGGATTCTTTATCTATCATATGTCTCATGTCTGGGAATTGAGTGAGGGGCAATTGCTTTCTGTTTTTGTATTTCAAGTTAGATTTTGTTCACTTGATCTAGAACTTTTCTGCTTATATAGATCAAGTAAGAATATAGTAGACTCCCCAACAGTTTCGCTTCTAGATACCCCATGATCAACTAGCCAATGCTATAGGTCTCTGCGAGACTGACTATTTTGATTACCACTTTGATGCTGCTGTCCTTTAAGGTAGCCATTCCCACTTTGTCTTTGGTGATTACTTGGCTCCTGTCAACCCAGGAGCCAATCATTCCCATTGTGTCTAAGAATTCAAGTTCAGTGACAGCAGTTTCCACAGTAATATACAACCTACAGAGAAGAGTGACCACAGAGCTCTTCATAGATGATGGAGCTGATCTCACAAATTTTTTCCTCACAGTCCTGGTGAAAAATGTATCCTCTGGCCATTTCTTGGGTGAGCAAGCAGGTCTTAAATGATAAATCTATGCTAATATTCCAGTCTCTGTAAGCCTTTGGAGCCCCTCATCTACATTATACCAGGGAAATTCTGGCACTTCACTTCAGGTAATATAGGCTACCTTTTGGTTCATGCTTCAGCCAACCACCCAAACTGTTAGAGCCCTTTTTAATCCCTTGAGCTGCAATACTGAATCCAATAACTGTGCTTAGAGGGTCCATATCAATAAATTCAGCTTGATCCAACTTTATCATCATTCTACCATTACTCCACACCCTTAAATCCATTCCCACTCATATTCTCCTGACTTCTGTCCATATAAACTGTAAAAATAATGTAGTTCTTTTGGAGTATAGCACACCTAATGGTTGACACTTTGTACCTCAGCTTTTGGGGCCTGTTGGGACTTCAGTCTAGTCATAAGTCTGGGAGTAAAAAAGAGTGGTGGGGGTGGGTTATGAGATGAATTAACAATGCCTTGCAGGTCAACTCCTTCAGGGCTTTCCATTATAGTTCCATTTGGTGAAACAGGGTTAATCTCTTCAGATGGAGGTGTGACCGTGAAGGCTGTTTCTTCAGGGAGGCAAGTGTAGGTTTACCAGGCACAGCAAGGTTAATCTTTTCAAGTGGAGGAAAGATGGCTGATTCCTCAGTGCAGACCAGTACAGGTTTATCTGGCAAAGAAGACTCAGCAAAATCTAGAGTTTCAATGTCCCTACCGTCATCATTGTCAGCATATATGACCCCATTCCAATTTTCAGGATCCTGTTCCTTCCCCATCAATGGCCTCACTTTTAAACAGCAAACATTCTGCAAGGCTGGGAATGCAATTTACATTGTCATTCAGCCACTAAAACAATGAGACTCTGGTTCTCTTTTTTCAGAAACCTCAAGTCTGCAGTTACACAAATTAAGTTTCTTTCAGGGCACACATAGTAACTTTCATGTATTTATGTGGCATTCAAGCTGGGAATTTGAAATCTTGAGCTCATCTCTTTCTTTAACAACTGTCCTCACTGGAGCAAACTTATTTACAAGTCTTAATGATTGTTGTAATGACAGTGTACAATCTAAAAAATCACTGGAAAAGAAAAATAACAAAAACTAATGAGCTCCCTAAGTGATGACAGTTATTGTGTTTGATCGGACTCAATAGCAAATAGCAAAAGAGATATAAGTTAACAGAATCATATCTTTCCCAAATCCCCCAAAATCAAGAACCTATAAGATAATAGCTATCTATGTTTCCTTTTCTGTAACTCTTTTAAACCACCACTCTGTTCTTATTCTAATATGATGTTATGAAGATATTTACATCAAGGGATTATGTGAATTAAAACATAGGCACCTTATTTTTCTGTTATTTTACTATTCATTTTCCTCAGAAAAAATATACTATAATAAATGAACAAATTCAGGAGATCTGATGTGCTATTTTTCCCTGAGGTGGTGTGGCATGTGGAAAGAGCATTTTTCTAGAACTGACCCCTCAGTTCTAGAAACTGTAAACTTAAACTATATAAGAATAAGAGATGGGGGCAGATGTGGCTCAAATGGTTGGGCGTCCGTCTGCCATATGGAGGGACCTGGGTTCGATCCCCGGGACCTCCCGGTAAAATAAAAAATATATATATAGAAGGTGCATGGGTTGCCAGGCTCTGTGTGCTGATGAGCCACCAGGTCCCGGGAGCCATGCAGGAGAGAGACGCAGGAGAGAGACAAGACGAGATGATCCGAAAGCTCTGAAAACCAGGAACCGAGGAGGCGCAGGTGGCAGGACGCCTCTCTCCTACATCGGAGGTCTCCAGGATCGAATCCTGGTGAAGACTGGAGGAGGAGGATGAGAAGAGATGGCAGGAAACAGACACAGAGAATTGCCCAGTGAATGGACACGAAATAGCAAATGGGGAAGGGGGGGTTTAAAATGGATAAAGTAAATAAATAAATCTAAAAAAAAAAAAAAAAAAAAAAAAAAGAATAAGAGAGAGAACAGATGAAAGCCAATGGATCATGGAAAATGTTATTAGATTTTAAACCATATGAATTTGTCAATATTTGGCCATTTTTAAAATGGGAATTTTATTAGTTTAATCTCAGTTTCTTTTTTCCTAATGTTCTTCCCAGTTAAAAATTTAATCCTAATTCATTACAAATTTTATAATTCAAAATACTTTTGAATGCAAAAAATATATTAATTATAGTTATTCTGTTGAAAAGATGAATAGACTCGGAAAAAAACAACTTATTGTTAACTTGATAGTTAACAACATGATTCATGGCTGTAGCCTAAAGCTCACTTGTAAATATGTCATGTTTTGTTATATTACAGTAGTCAGCCCATATCCACTTCATTCCCCCATCCCCTTCCCCTGACAAAAGCCCAACTTAGGCAGAACAGAAATTAAATAACTCATAGAAAATAAATTAATTTCATCCAGATTTTATCAGTCATCAAAACAGGTTTTCCTAATATAAGTTATATAAATATAATGCACAATTGAAGATAATTTTATAGTTTCTCTACTTGACCTTAATTTTATGAGTTTTGAAATTTGTAATCCAAAGTGTACTCTGGGTCTATGGCTATATATCTAAGCTATCAAAATATAATAATTATAGAGATAATAATTCAGTAAACCAGATATTTCCCTTTTTCTTTGGTCTTCACAAAAACTGTCTATATGAACCTGACAATTCATGTAGGCAATTCAAGAAACCACTCTCAACAAATAAGATTGTCAACTGATACTTGAAATATTATAAACATTATCACTATTACTGTGGCTTTCTTACTCTTTTTGTTTCCAGTTATTTGTTGGTAGGTAGTTTGCTCAGAGCACTATACCAAGGCCAAAATCATGGGGCTCAATGCCTACCAGGCACTGATATCACTGCTGTTCCATAACCTGACAACTCCACTCTACATCCAGATTAGTATCTTACAAGGCAGTGTCATTAGAAGCCCAGTAGTCAATGAGAGGGAAGTTGTATGCTTTCAGGGAGTTCATAGCTAGGGAAGCAAGATTAATCCATGCCAACCTATTAGAAAACTAATAAAGCACTTGATTTAGTGATGTAAATAATAGGTGTTGAAGCAGTGTTAAGAGAATGAAGTGATTAATGTAAGTTGGTGTTATAAAGGGGAGAATGCTTTCATTAACTTGAGATGCCAAAAGGGTGGTCGCTCATAAGCAAAAAATAAGATGTTGACCTCTCCTCTTCATACTTCATCCAGTGAGTAGGAGAGTGAGAGGAAGAGGAGAGACATGTGTGGCTAAGAAAAGTGGGGCTTATACAGATCTAAGGGTGTGGAAGAAAGGAATTTTACTCTTAATCAATCAGGACGTCCCCCAGGCTTAACAGAGAAGGAGGGGGAGAGAAGGAGGAGGAGGTATACTTGTGGGCTAAATTGGCATGGGTCTTCAGGAAGAGGGGTAAGAGGCTTATGCCAGAAAGGAGAGAATTGGGGGAAGGGAGGTACAAAGTTCATGTGTTAGAGTCATGAAGCAAAGAAACCCTGGGATTTTAGTTTCTCATGAAGTTGAGGGATTCAAACATGGAGATGGTTTGGAGGGTGGTGGGGGACAATGAGAGCTTTCTAGGCTCAGAATATGAGAAGTGTTAGATTCACCAGAATTCTAAATGAAATGTCTATAGATGGTCATAAGTGCTATATCTGTACAACCACTGAATCAAATCATCTTGGTCTGAATAGAAATTTTATGGCTCTTTTAATGACCAGTAGGTGTGCTTAGCTGCTTACAGATCCTCTTCTTCAGTTCAAACTCATTTATTCAACAAACTCAGCTCTCAGGGAAAAAACAAAAAACAAACAAACAAAAAAACTAGGAGACAAACAAAAACGTTAGCCATAATTAATATAAAAAGTCCATGCACTATATCTCATGCCTTTTGCTCATAAGAGAGAATTTATTTCATGCTTAGAGTCTTTGACCTGGTTTTCCAGACAACCAAAAGGAAAGACTCTGGATCTAGGCTCATTATCAGAAGCAAGATACCATAGCCAAAAGCTCACTGTCCAAGAAGAGAGAGGGAAACTTCTTTTAAAAGACAGAACAAGATTCAAAGAGAACAGCAAACTGGATTGTTCAGTATAGAAGTGTTTCCCAAAGGTCACCCCTTCAAATGCCTTTGAAAAACAGGGTTCCTTGGTCCAATAGTTTCAGAACCACTTCATACTACTCTGTCCCTCTGTCCCACAATGGACTAAGCATATTAAGAAGACTGAGAAATCTTATGAATGTATATTTCTCAACATGTTTAACCATGCAGCCCTCTCTACTAGCAAAGTCAATTAACCACTTCCACAGAATGCATTTTGGGAAACGTTTCTTCTAGAAGCAACCAACTGCACCCACTTTATCCTAGAGAGTGTTGAATTCATAATAACCACCATGAGTCATTTAGAAAGGGTTGGAGTACGTGCATTTTTCTGTATTTTAAAAAAATCTCCAAAAAAGCCATCAAAGAGTAGAGTGAGAAACATTTTTATGTTTAAAGTGAAGTTTGAGACCCTTAAAGCAATAAACTTAAACTATTTGGACTTTCCTGAAAGCATTTCCCAACAAGGTTAGATGAGTTCAGCTTTTCTATAGTTTATCCTATTTGGTGGTTGAAAATCAAAAACACCAGAGAGATTTGGGGGTGGGGGGAGAGGAGCAATCATGTAAGTCTAGTATTGAGGGAAATTATTGCTTATAGTAATATAATATATTTGGAGAATAAGGTTTTTTAAATGATAAAATTTGATTTAGAAGGAAACCAAAAATAAATTTTAAAAATGCATATGGTTCTATATGCCAGAGTTTCATTGCATATTTGTATCCCGTTAGTTTTGTTCATAAAGTATAAAGTTCCATCAGCAGATAACTAATAGAAAGAATGAGAAAATACATTGCAAGTCCAAAAAATAATATTGTAACTATTAAATAAAATATGAAAACCAGTAAAGACAAGCCCAGTGCATCAGGTTAGCTTTAACTTCCATCTTTGGCTAAAATCAAAATCATTTCTCTAGTGTATCATTTAAATCTCACAACAACCCTGCAAAGTATCTCTTGTTAACAGAGGATAAATAACTTGTTTTGACTTTTTCCATTATATAATACTGATTCTATTGAAGCAAATTTACTAGTAGTATCATATTCGTCACAGTGTTCTATTTTTTTGAAAGTATGCATTAAATGTCCACTGTGTGCAAAATATTGTGCCAAGCAAATGTAAACAATGTCATAAATGAATATAACTAAGCTCTTGCCTTTACACAACCTAGTCCAGGAAGGAGATTTGCTCAAAACTGCACAGAGTAGAAAATGAAGAAGAAAGAGAGACAGGAAAGAGCTGATGATCAGACATTTAATAAACTGAACCCCAGCCTGTCTTCATTTATTAGCGTCACACTAAAATGAACCGTTCTAGCTGCCAAGCGCCCCCTGAAAGCTAGGAGTTGATTTTGTAGTTACTCTTTTTGTGGTAAAAGTAAAGGGATTAAAGTGTGACTTGTTGGGCACCTGCTTTGCAAACAAAGGTAGAACCTTAATTTATTAGAGATACTTATTTGACATATTTGATAAGAAGAAAACAGGCATTTAAAATCATAGCAGGGGAAGCGGCTGTGGCTCAATCAGTAGGGTTCCCGTTTGCCATATGGGGGCCCCAGGTTCGGTTCCCGGGGCCTCCTGGTGGGGGCGGGCCTGCCCGCGTGGCGTGGTTGGCTGGCCCAGCGAGCACAAGCAGCAGGGGGGGGATGGATGAATAAATAAATAAAATCTTTAAAAAATAAAATAAAATAAAATAAAATCATAGCAGATAAGCAAATTTCTTCAGGATTACTATTTATTATCAGTTTCCTGTCAGAGTTTCTAAACAAATAATTCACAAAATCTTCAACTGAGTCTCTTCTACCTTGCCATGTCTTTTATGAGCCTGAACCCATGAGATGTTGAAGCTTCAGTATGTGTGTAAGACAAAAGAGAAATTCTTCATTATGTTTTTTATTCTATGAAGATTTTTTAAAAATACTACAGCAAAAGTAATTAAGACTTCAAAATTCCTCACACTTAAAAAGTGCAATGTAGGCTGTGCACGCGTGGAGTGAGAAGCTTGGGACATCTATCTGCGCGGATCCGCGGCGTGGACCGAACGGTGGAGATTCGGAACATAGAAAGAAGTAAGGAAATAAAATAAGAAGAAAAACTGCCAAAGAGAAAACTTAACTCACACGCAGAACCAACAGCTAAATAAAATTCTAGAGCATAGAGAAAAGCTAATCAACTGAACAAACCCATCAAGATAATATGATGACCAGAGGGCAACAGAAAAATACAAATGACTCTGAAAAACTGGAAAACATGGACCAGTCCAGTGCACAAAATAAAAACCAGGAAGCAATGCAGTACATCGAACAACTAATCAAAGCTATCCAAACAAATATCATGGACCAACTTAAAGAACTGAAGGAAGAGATTAAGGATATAAAGAAGACACTGGGAGAACATACTGAAAAAATAGCTAACACACCTAAAAAGGTAATGGATATGATGGCGAACAAAGACACAAGTCAAGAAATGAAAAAGACGCTGGACTCACATGGCAGCAGAATTGAACAGGCAGAGGAAAGAATTAGTGATATGGAAGACAATACAGTTGAAATCAAAGAGATTGTAGAAAAGATAGACAAAAAGATAGAAAAAATCCAGTATGGTCTCAGGGAATTAACCGATAATGCAAGACGCACAAACATACGCATTATGGGCATCCCAGAAGGAGAAGAGAAGGGAAAGGGAACAGAAGGAGTGTTGAAGGAAGTTATGGCTGAAAATTTCCCAACTCTATTGAGAGAGATGGATGTGCAGATCCAGGAAGCACAGCGCACCCCAAATAGTATAAATCCCAACAGGCCAACTCCAAGACATATACTTGTCAAACTGTCCAATGCTCAAGACAAAGAGAAAATACTCAAGGCAGCAAGAGAAAAGAGAACCATCACATACAAGGGAAGCACAATAAGATTAAGTGCTGATTTCTCAGCTGAAACCATGGAGGCAAGAAGACAGTGGTATGACATAGTCAAAACACTAAAAGAAAAAAACTTCCAGCCACGAATTCTCTA
>JAKSZT010053883.1:67572011-67720200 GCA_026826555.1 Tolypeutes matacus
TCTCTCTCTCTCTCTCTCTCTCTCTCTCTCTCTCTCTCTCTCTCTCTCTCTTTCTCTCTCTTTATCCTCCCACCACTGTTTTGTTTGTTTTTTAAAGCTTTATATATTGGACTATCTCACTTCCTTTGGATGAAAGGTTTTGTGAACTAATTCTACCTCCCCAAAAGCCCCTCCATATTAGCTTATCTTTACAGTTGCTTGCTATGCTAAAGCATAGGGTCTAAATTCACAGGTATTTTTCTTTTTTAATTCTTACAAAAAATGATTACATACATGATCATCTTAAAACTCTTATCTGACTGGTTTGTGTTAGTCAGAATTTCACTGAAACAGTCCATGGTTCACCTGTGCAATTGTGTTCCTCTGCTAATTACACTTTTGCCAGATGTCAGTTCCAGGAAACTCTTTTATGTGCCTCAGAGAAACAGCTTCCTGGGTAGCTTCCCCTCTTCTTTTTGCCTTCCACTGAACTCCTGTAGCCTTTTATTTCTCTCTGATGATGCTTATTCAATTCAGCATACATTTGCTGAGTACTTACTATGAAAGGCCTTTTCTATATTATTTTTAGTTACGTTCATGGCTTATATCCCTCCTACATAGTCAGCTCTTTGATGGGAGCATCCCTGTTTCATCTTTTTCTTCCTTCCTACCCCCACTGCTAGCACGCAGCCTTGAACTCAACACACAATAGACATTTTTGATCGAACAAATGAAGAAATAATCATGGTAGAAGTAGACAATCTTCTTTAAAAATCTTTTGATAAAACTATCGTTCATAATTAACAACTATGATTCATTGTCTGTCTGAATTTTGCACCACTTAGGTCCTTAACAATGATATTATTTCTTTTTCAGTGATATTATTTTGAGACTGGTAGTTCCTAAAACCAGGAATGGTCAGGTCTGAGGATGGACAACATAGCATTTGTGGCCTCCAAATCCTAGAGCATTCTTCATCCATGAAACAATGGGACATTTAAGTGTGGAGCAAGTCCCTGAAAATTCCCAGTAGTTTTTGTGTTCATTGCAGTTCTACCCTTGTGTCTGCAGATAGAGAATTTGAAGCAGTGGCAAGTTATTCTAAAGATTTGACATCCAAGAACTCTATTATTAAAGTTAAATTTTATTTCCCATTTAAGGTCTCCTTTTTGGGCAAATGAAGGCATTAAGGTTTTCCTCAAAAATACAGTGATATAAGCATATATTTTGCCCAAGTTTTCTACTTTCCTGATGTTAGAAATAGCACGAGAGTAGAGAGAAGATATGGCATATGCTCTAGTCTCTGTTCCACATCCCGAGCTGAGCAGAAAGAACATCAACTGGGACCAATCCTCCACTTTTTGCTGCAATTTAAAGCAAGATATTTGGGGTGTGTAATCCAAAGTTCTACTCTACTACTCTGTTGCCACCATAGCACCCTATGCCAACCTTAATAGGCATTTTCATCGTTTTGTGTTCTTAAGGAATGAAGTTATAATTTCTTTCATTCAAAACAAGTATATACTTCGAATTATGTGGGTTTCTAAGAGTTTACATTTTTGTTTCCTGGTATTTCCTTATTGGTAGATGTACTGTGCCTAAAAATGCAATATTTTAGGGCCTTTGTCTTTATCACACCAATAGCCAACCAATTTTAATGAACCAGTGATGAATGTAATGTATCAAATGATGTTCATCTAAGTTGTAAAGGTTGTACAATATTGCTAGAGATGTACTGCTGTTTAATATTCTAAAAAGCTGAAGGAAATGAAATATTGTAGATGATTGGTTATTTGAAATATTAACCATATTTTAAGGTATCATTTAATAAGAGTAAGTAAAATAACAAAGACATTGTATGCCCAAAATAAATATCTGTTAGTTGAAAAATGAAGTTCCATCATTTAACTGACCTTACTACCCGTATTTTGCCAAGCAGTTATTTTGACTGATTCTTCTTTTCTGAATCAACTGAGTTTAAGACTGCAAGGAAAACAGTTATATAACTGTCAGTCATTGACTTTCCAAGATTTATCCCTACTAACTTTTAATAAGTTTATGTGTTATTTTGGCCTTTATGCCAGTGAAGGCTTATGGAACCCACTTCTCTCTATATTAATAAAAATCATTCAAATCAATATAGCCTGTAATTTAATGTAAAGAAAACCAAAAAACCATAAGCACTCACTACAGGCAAGGGTATACATTGAGAGAAATAAATGTCAAATAATAGCCAGTTGGAATACTGAAAATGTAACCTTAGGCTAATTATGTTTAAAATGAATTTGGATTTCTTAGATTAATGATTCTTAACTAGAAAACAGTGGGCACATCCACTGTTGCTAATCTCAGTGTGCTTTACCCTTAGAGATCCCTTAGGTGTATTGGATTGGATTGAGAACCACTGGTAGAGATAATGAATATACTTGCATTTAGCAACAGAGGAAATAAAAATGACTTTTTGAATATAAAAATGTATAAATTTTTCATTGTGTTACAATAAGATTTAGCCATACTATAAATGTCTAGTCATGTTTAGCATGACTGAACTATTGGACCACTCTGATGGTTTTATATCAATGATTACATAACAAGAAGGCAGGGGTCCTGGGCACATTTCCAAACCATTTCAACTAAGTTTCTGCAAAAAAAAAAAAAAAAAAAAAAATCAAAACAACAACAAAAAACTAAACTATAGTATTTTAAGTACATCTATCTGTTGTTCACCAGTGTATCTCTATGATTAACACAGTGGCAAGGACCTACTAGGTACTTGATAAATATTGGTTGAATGTATAAATTGAGTTGAATCTGGATGAAAGTAATGACGTGTTTCCACAGTTGTCTAAAAACTGATAACTTTTTACTGCTCAGTACTCCCAGAATCTTATGATTAGCAGCAATGATAAAATGATAAATAGTTTGCACTGATTGTACTGTTTTATTTGTGTTTTTACAGGCAAATGGACACAGTTTTGTACATATGGAACATGAAAAAGCTGTATTACTACTGAAGAGTTTCCAGAACACAGTAGACCTAGTTATTCAACGTGAGCTTACTGTCTAAATATTTTTTATAAATAGTGAAGATACTTCTAGCCAGACCTAATGTTCAAAAATAAATTTATACATAGAAACAATTTTTGCCAATTGCTGGACCAATGGCAAACATTAGTGCCAAATGTATAATACTATATGTTAGCACTGATCATCCTTAAAAATGTTAACTATATAAATATGATGTTCATGTGGTTATGTATTAGTTTCAATTGTCAGCCTCTGGCTGTGCATTGGTGCAGTTTTGTTTTTTTTTTAATCAAATTAGTTTCTTCTCAAAGTGGATTTCCTATAATTTCAGAGCACGGAAGCACACACAAGCTCTTTACAAATTCTGCTCTCCATCAGAAACACTGCCTCAAAGTTGTATATGCCTTTATATAGAAAATATAAAGAATGTGATTCCCATAAAATATTTCTAGCACAAGGTATATGTTGGCATATATACAAAAAGAATATAGAGAAAAACAATATTTTCATAAACTAAACATCTCGGATTGAGAAAAAAATATATCTTAAAATAAGACTTTACTATATTGAATCTTTTTTCAATAAAAATTACATGATAATGCCTTATGAAAGTAACTGTACATATGGTATAAAGTGTTTATATTTGGTTCTTTATTCATTTGCTAAATTCTCATAATACAGAGTGAAATATTTCATAAATTAGCCATTCATCTCTTGGACCTGAGTAAAATTAGTCAGGACAAACTAATTAATTTGTTCAATGCCTTTAGATAATTACAATACATGCAGAGCTAAGAAATGGACAAAAGGTCATTATAGATAAATTTTTTCTCCACAAATTTAAGCAGTGAATGATGGGTGGCAGGAGAGTTATTGCTTTATTTCTCTCAAGTTTATGTTGTTTATAAACTGTAGCCCCTGTAATTTATTTAACCGTAAATGTGGAATTCATTTGTGTGTTCCTTTATCTGATTTGCTACTTTCAAATCATTCAAAATGAGTTTGGGGAATTGAAAAAAAATTATCGTTAAGAAAGACTATTGTTAGAAAGTTATAGTAGGAGTGATTAAAAACAACTTTGGTATTTCAATATGAAACTTCAAATATATTTTCTCAGAGCTGTGGTCGACCTGTGTTATTAATTCTGGTGCCTGTTTTTGTAGACAGATAGAAAAAACACTTCAAGCTTTTTTTGCCCTTAAAAAAATTTCAAGGTAAAGAAATTTTGTCCCACTAGAGAGAAAGAAAGGCATTTAGAATTAGTTGTTTTTACATCAGAACTATTTTCCACTACAAATGATCAAAATTCACCTTATAATAATTTTAAAATATTTCTTTGTGATATTGGACATTTCTTTGATTAAAATATTAATTTGAGATTCCAGAATAATTTCCCAGAGCTGGATGTATGCATTTTCACTCATATTTCCACAAAGCTCTTTTTTATTTAATGAATTTACTTTATGTGCCAGTGTTTCAAATATTTTATTAGTATTTTCACAATTGTATCACATATTGATGCTACCAAAGCTCTGAGAATTATATTTGTAAGTTAATTGTTTTATGGGGACATTGAAAATATTGTATTTTTGTAGGGTCTATTAAAATGAGTGACACTTACTAGAAGTGCAATGGTATTTTTTGGCAATAGAATTTGTCACTTGAAGACAAATGATACTTCATTTTATATATGATGTGCTAATTTTGATGTTTCTTTGTGTCAGGGTGACATTATACCATGATTTTATAGAGTTTGACAATTAGCAAATGATTAAATGATTGGCCTATTTAATGTTTCCCAGAGGTAACTTTTACATGCATTTTAAAATATTGACAGTTTCTGATGAGAAATGTTTTTTAGAGTCTACTTTTCTTTGCTAAAACACACTCCAACCCACAGTTTCCTACCAGTATTATAGAATGATCATCATTAATCAAGACAGAGGCCGTCCTTGGCCTCACAAGATCACTTAAAGGAAAAAGGAAACTCATGGGTGTGGTTTGGTGGCAATGAACATCTCAAATCATCCTATCAGTTTCATTTAATGTACTATGAGAGAGGTGGGAGAAAAGCTGGATATAGGACTTCCCCAAGTCTTTCTTTATGTCAGGGTTCAGCCTCAAACCCAGGGTCTGAGGAGATGCTTCTGAGGCACAAAACTGAAAGAATCATGATCCTAGTAGACTCCTCTACCACTCCAGATGTGACAACATTGTCCTGAGCCAATGCTTAATCCCTCTTTCAGGAATGTAGAAAAAAGAAAAGGGATCCCTGACCACCTGAAAAAGAATACGAATAATAAGCCAAAGTACTGTATTATAGATTGTACTGACTTGCTGCATACTGAGAAAAGGCAGGTAATAATGAAAAGAGGCCTTTTTTTTTAGGTTAACTGAATAAAATCACTATTTCATGAGGGAGGAAAAAAATCAAATTGATTGTATAGGTGACCAGAACCAATAACACACTGAATTTTGAAGTGACTGTTTTTGCTGTCTGAAATTAGAATCTGGTTCATCTTAACAACAACAGCAACAAAAAGTAGTCAAGGGTGTGCCTTTTGAAGAAGAAAAGCCACAATAAAAAAGGAAAAAAAAGGAGTGGAATTCATGATGGCTCCAAAAGATTCTACCTCCTGCCTCCTGGTCTTTGATTTTTATTGGAATCTTCCTGCTCAGGAAGCTGCCTAGAGCTAATAACTCAGTAAGATACTGTGGAGGGGACTAAGAAAGTTTCAAGTTGGGAAGAAGAAGCACTGAAAATTATCAGTAGAATTGCTGCAGATTTTGCAATTCAAATAGACCTTAGTGGATAATTATTAAACTAAATAGTTATAAGGATTATAACACTTTGTCACAAAAACTCTCTTAAGATGATTCTTCCAGACAACACAAGTAACCTAAAACAAAATATAAATGTAGCATTGACAAGTAATAATCAAAGACGGTATGACATACAAATATATACATTATGCTCATTCAATGCTCACTGAAGTCTATAAAAAGTATGTGTCCTAGCTACTCAGAAATGTAATTACATTGACATTAAACAATCACAATTGTCTCCGGACCTTACCTAAGATTATCACTTTCAAGATGGAAAATAGCTTTAAAGAGGGAGCGACAAATCAGCACTCATATTTGTAAACTCATATTTGTTTTATGTCTTAAAGATACTTACACATACATCACTAATGTAATTGTTTATTTAAAAGTAGGACTGAGATATCTTTCACCAGAAGAGCCAAAGAGAGAGGAGAAAATTCAGGGGGAAGAGGTGGGTGGGGCTGAATAAGTTGGATTTATATATTCAAGTATTAAGTGAGAAGTATCTAAATTTGCCAAAATGTTTAGAAGAAGGAAAGCAGAAAATGTTCCATTTTTAATCATAAAATTATTTAAAATCTCAATATAAAGCTTTGGAAAACATAGCGTACTTGCCAACTTGTCTTTCCATTGGCATTTAATGCTGTCCTTAATAAAATTTTTCCCCTCATTGGCACACGGATGAAGAATGTGTATTGTGGTGAAGATGAATACACTCTCATCAAGAGGCAAGAATACAACATATCCAAATACAAAGCCACATTGGTGTATTGGCCTACCACTCTAATTCTTTAGTAAATTCAATCAAACAACATGCTTTACTGATTCCTGTTAAACTGACCAAACCACTGGTTTATTGAAACATTGGATCAGTCAAAAATTTATGCAAAAAAAAAAAAAAAAAAATCCCAACCAGTTAAGAAAATGGTCCCTTTAGTATCAAGAAAAGCATGATTGAGTTTCCAGTATAGAGCAAAGTTCCTCTCACAGAAATGTTAGATTTTTCTGAAGCTTAATAAAATGTTTATCAAACAGGGGGTTGGTGGTTTGCCCTCTCTTGTGGTTGTAGCTACCTGATCACTTGGGAATTAGGGGGAAATCTTCATACTCATGGTCACTTGCATGAACTTTTTTCCTTAGCAATACAACCTCCTTCCACTAAGAAAATAATTTCTGCCTTGGCTCAGAATATTTTCCTATCACCCAGGAAGACCATCTCCCAACTATGCATGATAGCAAGAAAATAGAATGTGGGCTGTGGTAAAATAGATGTGGGCTATGGAAAACATGTGGGTTAATATTATAGGAGATCCTGTATTTGTGTGTTGAGTGTCAGCTCTAAATAGAGTGTCAGCTCTAAAATGTTCAGAGAGTGTATTTTCTGAGGCCTCCCATTGTACAAAACTAAGGCAGATGCAATCATGTTTTCCAGTTATGTACTGAACCTTCGGAGGCACTTCTGTTTCTAAAATGTAAAACTGACCTCTCTTCGTTGCTGTTGTTGCTGCTATAAAGCCATCCCCCCCAACTTCCCATGCTGCTCCAAAGGCAGTGCACATCTCCTTCTACTTCATGAGGGAAGCATAAGAGGCCTCCTTGGAATTGTAGCTATACAGAGACCCTTATCAACTACCAATATGAGATGACCAACTGATGGTTCCACCTTCAGTTTGGGTGGAACTTTCTTGAGTGATCAAGAAATCTGGAGTAGTAGCATTACCCAAGGCCCAAAGATGGAGCACTCATCATATTTCCAACAACAGTGAACACAGCTTGCATGCAAAGGGTGAGGGCAATGCCTTAATGGAACTGTGTTTCCACTTATGCTTTTAAAGTATCAGATTTTACCATATTGAGGGACTTTCTTGGAGCCTCCCAACTGATTGTTATTGGGACAGGTTCCAATCTTCCTCACCTTTAACACTATTTGCAAAGGAATGGTTTGGAAACATTCTCCTGTGAGGGTATAAAATACAAGACTTCTTCTTTGGAGAAGTCACAAAGATTCTAAAAATGGGGGGTAGGGGATCTACTCTAACTTTTTATTTTAAAAATACAATGAAAACATAAGAATATTGAATCCCCTGGGATATTTAATGTGATTATCTTAATATGCCCAAAAAGCAAATAATATGGGGAATAAGGAGAAAAGACCTGAGAAGAAAACAAGTCATAGGTACCAACTTTGGAAGTGATTTCTTCATCTGGTATGGTTGTTCCCAGTTGGATTCTGCTGTTCAGTCGTCTCGTGTCCTTTGTAATAGCCCATTGAGCACTAAGCAAGATAAGAATCAGGCCTGGATATTTGGCATGAATATATGAGTAGGGTGTCTGCAGCTGATCAATACCTCCCCAAACTGTTCTGCACTACAAAACACTTTTTTAAAACCTAATTTTGTTATTTATAGTACCTCAGAGAGTAAAAGGTTGTGAAATTCAGGCAGAGTTTATATAGAAAGCACTGAAATCCTATCACTTTTCTTAGTCTGGGATTGGAACCATTATAAGCCTGACCCAAAGAAAAAGCCATGGGTCTAATTTCCATAGGTGAGCTTTTCAAATCTAGCATAATTTTCTTTACTCCTTTAAAAAAAAAAAAAAAATGTTGTATTTTTTTTGTTGTTGTTGTTCTTTAAGTTAGCATAATTTCAATGAGTATAGAAATTGATATTCAGACAAAAAGTTAAGTGGAGCAGTCAGCCTTTCTCCAATTGAAAGGGTATTTTTTTTTCTTAAAAGTGTCAGTCCTGAGCAACTGTATTGTTTGTGCCTGTTTTTGTCCCTCTTTAAAATGACATGATCACCAGCATGATTTGAAGCAGACTAACAAATAGGTATCTCTATACCTGGAGTAAAATGTCTAGTAAAGGGATGTTTATTTTCATCAGCAAACTCCTTTATTTCCTCCACAGGAAAGCAATTACTGTAGCTGAATCTCAGATGCCTAAGGTATGTCATTCAAAAATTAAGACATTTTATTGAAGAATATAATAAAAATATTAAATACAAAATTTATGGATATTAAAATCATTATTTGTTGAACATCAACTACATATCAGGCACTGCAAGGGCTATAACAATGTGTCCTCTGCATAGACTCTCATGATCAAGTGGAAAGATGAGAGAAGTACTGGAACAAAGACAATACGAGGCAGTATGTGGTGAGTCTCCTTATTCCTGCCCTCAGACCTTCCTATTGCAAAAGGAAGTAGCATCTTTAGTCAAATTTCCTGGAGTTTGAGCATGGCTGTTCCATTTTGAGGTACAGATAGGTCTCCCTACTGAGTCCACTGGCCTTTGTGGATGGAGTTCATTGTGAACACTTGCTAGAATTTAGGGCAACTCTTGGTGGGCTTTTAAGTGACAAGAGTGAAAACTGTTCTGGACAGGGTGAAGAGCAACTGGAATCCCTGCAATATCTGGAACAGGGGCCAGAATTTTGCTAATTGTTTGTCCTAAAGTGGAGAGGGAATATAATGGAGACTGGTGTCCTTCAACCTGGCCCAGCACCTTATCTATATGCCTCTGACATAAAGGGGAGAGAAATGGAAGCCAGCACTTTAAAAGATATGGGGTGGAGAGGGTGGAGCTCAGTGGTTGAGCACACGCTTCACGTGTATGAGGTCCCGGGTCCCGGGTTCAATCCCCGGTACCTCCTAAAAAATAAAAAGATATGGGGCATTTGGTTGATGAGCTTCTCCTAAGTTGAGTGTTCCCAAAGGGTCCCTCCTATGACCACTGCCTCCTCTAGACTGTCAGAAAGCATGGGAGCTCATGGGGTCCAATATCAGAATGACCCACTTGGAAATGCAATGAGTTGAATAATCATTCATCGGGTGCATTTTGTATTTATTTATTTAACTTCCTTCAGTGGGTGAAGAGCATTGTCACTTCATGCCTTCAACCCATCCCATGAAAATACCATTTGTGTGAGGTTGGATCACACATTTCCACATATCATAGATATTTGTTTGGTCTTCCCAGGAAAGTTTGCTCCTCTGAATCTAGAAATTGCTTATTTTTTGTTTTTGTTCACCCAGCACATACCCAGTGTTTTAGACACACAGCACTCCTTGCATTTCCTCAAGTATTCCCTGTGCTTTTCCATTCAGCCTTTGTCCACACTGGTCCCTCTACCCAGAATGCATTCCTATTCTTTGTCCCTTACTAAATTATCAAAATCATATTCAGCCTGCAGCCTGCAAGATCCAGCTCAAACATCACCACTGCCTTGAGAACTTCCCTAACCCTAAATGAAGAAATTTCTGTTCCTCAGTACAATTTAATTCATTTTTTTGTATATTTTTACAGTATCTATCACATTCCACCTGAGGTCATATAGCTATTTGGTATTTGTTTTCTCCCAAATCAGTTTTAATCTTCAGAGAGAGGGGTATGGACAATAATTAACAGAGAGCATTTAGACAGAAGAACTTTAGGAGAGCACATCTGGTTTTGCTTATCATGGATCCCTAGTCACTGTCATAGTGTCAGAGGTATAGTAGGTGCTCAATAAATATTCATGCTCTTATTAAATGGATGACAGACCTGGCACACAAAGGCACTCAATGAATTTTTTTTTTTTTTAAGATTTTATTTATTTATTCATTTATCCCCCTCTTGCTGCTTGTGCTCGCTGGGTCAGCTAACCACGCCGTGCGGGCGGGCCTGCCTTCACCAGGAGGCCCCGGGAACCGAACCCGGGGCCTCCCATATGGTAAACGGGAGCCCTACTGATTGAGCCACAGCCGCTTCCCTCAATGAATATTGAGCTACATAGTAGGTTGATGTTCAATTTGCACGTCCTTAAACCATAAGCCTTTCACCTTCTCAGTGCCATTCATCATTCCCAGATTTTAAAAAATTCTCCCTTTTACCTGATCCGTTCCTTTCCTTGACATTTCTTCTAAGACTTTTTAGGTCTTTTGTGCTGTTCTTCAGAAGTTGTGCTATTTCCCTTTTATGGGTCCTTAGGGCCTTAACCATGTCCAACAAGTTTAAAGAGTGGATTTTGTTCATTTAACTGGAGTTCATCATAGCTATCCTTTTGATTTGAGTTTTTTTTCTCTTCTGGGAAGAAGTCATGCATATAGATATCAGAAATATCTCAGAGAAATGAATGCATGAGGTAGAACGCATGGTTTTGCTTATAAGTATCTTAGAGATAATCAAGCCCAATCCACTCATTTTATCAAAAGTCCCAGGGCCTGGGTTGGTGATGTGATTCTGAACTAAGGAGACAAAATTACATAGCTGAAATCTGGTTTTAGACCCCTTTTTATTTAATATTTTTCTACCTATACATTGTGACTTGATAAATTACTTTGCCTAAACTATTTTTAAAATTCGGAAGTGTGGAGAATAGTAAAGGGCATCATGAGAGAGGTGAGAGTCCCGAATTCCACTTGAGCTTTAAAATTTAATCAAACTGCTGCCTCGTGCTGTCTGTTCTTACCTAGAATAAAGAATAGTCCTTTGGCCACAGTTCAGCATGATGATGTTTACACACTGCATCTTAGCTTCATTTCATGGCCAGATCCAACCACCTGTATCTCTAAATTCCTAAATAATTAACTATTTACACAGACCACAGAAAATTTCAAAGTTGCTTTGATAAAACCACATGCCCCCTGCCAAACCTTTATAGAGATAAAAATCTGGCCAGTGGGTCTCAGAGTATAAAGGGGACATGCTATTTATCTATTTATACTGTCATTAGCATTAGTTTCATTAGATCCTTCCCTTGTATGGGAAAAAAATGGAATCCAGACCTTAAAAGAAAAATGTCTAAAGTGGGTTGTTAAACTCCTATCAGTCCCTTTATTATCTCATGGGATCTTAATTTCCTGCAAGAAAAGCACTTTTTTCTTAGCTTTGTCTCAAAACTATTTCCCATTTTATTCTACTTGGGTGTCATATAAAACTGACTCCAAAATTCAGTGAAATATTCCCAAACTTTAAGTCCACTTCTCATCTACTATTTTCCCTATAATTTCTACGACTATTAATTACTCTATCCTGCCGCTGACTTTTAATTTCTTTGTATGAGACAAACTCACTAGCTGTGTTGACTGATTTGGTTTCTTTCCATCCAATATTTTTTTTATTTAGAAGCTCTGAGTCTCCCTTGAAGAAATCTTTCACATCTTTTTCTTTGATAGTATGACACCTCTGACTCTCCAGAGTAAATCTTAATGCTGAATGAAGGGATAGTCTGCACAGTTTTCATGGTACATTTGATTTTGCTCTTCTGTCTATAGGATGGTGTGGGTCATTATAAATGTCATGCCATAGAGAGATGTGAATGGATTTTATGTGTTTTTTAGGCATCAGGTGTTTTTATATGTCTTAAGTCTAATAATGCTTAAGACATATAAAAACACCTGGTGTCTGAAAAAAAACACACAAAGCTTATTCACTGGAGTTTTTAATATTGTCCTAGCAGGACAAATTCTCCTCTAGAGAATAGAAATTAACCTTTCAAAAACTGCACACACTCGGTAACCTCGAGTGGCCTGAACATTTTGCAGCCATCAGTCACTTAAGACCTCTCACAAAATGTCAAATGTTACAAGAACACAAAGGTGGTTTCTTCTATGCTCTGCCTCTGCCATTTGATCTGCCTCTTTGTGTTTCAGTCCATGGCTGGTTGTTTTAGTGTAATAGTTGCTAATTATAACATAAAACCTTACGAAAATGTTAAACATTGATGCCAGGGACATAGATTCATTTTGTTAAAGAAGGGAAACTATTTACCAAGGAATCTAATTTTTTTTTTTCCCTTTTTTAAAACTTTTTTATTGTGGGTAAAAATCAAATTTTTCACAATACAAACCAATATTTGTAAAATGATATATAGATATATATGCATATATGTGCATTTGCTTACATAAATGTTTTTTTTCATATATATTTTAAAAGATGCTTAGATTACATATATGTTACACAAAAATTACAGGGATTCCCATCATCTCCACCTCCCATACCTCCCATAACATCTCACATAAACATCTTTCATTAGCGTGGCACATCACCTGCAATGGATATACACATCCTGGGGCTTTGCCACTAAGCATGGACCACAGTTCACATCGTACACTATACTCTCTCCCACACAGTTCTGCAAGGTATACGCTGATGTAAAATGGCCCATATCCGTCACCACAATGTCACTCAGGACAATCCCCAAGTCCTGAAAAGGCCCCTGTATTACAACTGTCCTTCTCCTCCCCACCCCAAAAGTGTCTAGTGGCCACTGGCTTCACCTCACTGTTATAATTTCTTCCATTGCTTGAATCCCAATATGTCTACAACAGAATACCATTAAGTCCACTCTAGTCCATAGCTCTTCCCCCATTTCTGAGGGGACTAGAATGATGATGTCCACTCCATCTCCAAGTGAGAGTGGGCTTATATCCCATGGATATGGTAGATGGGATTATCCTGCCTTCAGCTGCAGGCTCTCTCCATTCCCTGGGATGGCCATTGTCCATCATCATCGTCTCCTCACCAGGGGACTTGGGTGAGTCCATTGAGCTGTAGAGTAGGAGTTGCAGCTCCACCAAGATTCCAGGCATGGCTGGCACATGGGCAGGCCAGAGGCTCCAGTCTCTGGAAGTACACCTACAAACCCTAGCCTCACATATAGGTTTCAATAGAAGGGACTGATGGACCATGTGCAAGGAGGACTTATTTGAGTCCAACTCTGTCACTCTCAGGAGCACAGATTCCAAAGTAGAGCCCACTGATAAGGCATCAATCTCTGGGGATATCCCTCTGTGTGGGGTGATGTCCACTTTGGTGTTATATGAGATCCTACTGAGGTGTGCGTAAGCGTTACCTCTGGGATGACCTCCCGACTCTCTTTGAAGTCTCTTAGCCACATGATCTCATTTGTCTTTACCTTTTCCCCCTTTTATTCAAGGTTTTTTACCAGTCATGTTTCCACTTGGCACTTGGTATTAGTCCCTCATTGCCAGGGAGGCTCATCCCCGGGAGTTATGTCCCACGTTGGGGTAAAGGTAATGCATTCATATGCTGAGTTTGGCTTAGAGAGAGGCCACATTTGAGCAACAAAGAAGCTCTCAGGTGGCAACTCTTAGGCACAGTAGACCAAGTTTCAATTACAAGAGCATGGACTCATAAGGCTAGTCATCAATAACAAGAACCCAACAGTGGGCCATCCTCTTTTGCCAGACACTGCCTCTACACTCAGGGGACTGTTGCTGCTCCCTTGGAGAATATGGCAAAGACAGGCTGGGAATTCAGTATTCCCTCATTTATTGAGTGATTGTCTACCCACCGTTACCATGCTCCATCCCTTGATCATTTGAACAATTTTATGTATCTTTCAGGTATATTCAGATGAACTTACTCCCATGAATCCCCCATCCCAGACATCCCCAACCAATGATCCACTGCAACGTCCATTGTAACCCCTCTGTGACCTAAACCTTCCTTGAAGATGAAGCCCATATAATAACCAAATACAATTAATAGGAAAATGAAATAATAGTGATAAGCTTAAATGCAAGAGATAAAATACAAGGAAACTCAGAAAAAGAGAATTAAAAATAAAATTAATTAACGGATTGGGATATTCAAAAAAAGAAAATGGGAAAAAACAAAAGAAAAAAAATTTTTTTCTTTTTTTTAAATTTTAAATTATTATTATTATTATTATTTTATCTTTTCTCCTTTTATCACTGCATTATCGGATGTCCAGTGAGTACTGTGACACCTTCCCCCTCTCATTCCCCAGTGTGTCTCCCAAATTTTCATTTAGTTTTCAAAGAAGTTTTAGGTCACAGCAAAGTCACACATGGAATACTAGAGATTCCCATATACCCAACCTCCCTCCCCCTTCCCCACCCCATATTAAAACCTTTTTATTTATTTATGTTTTGTGTGGATGGTAGCATAAGGAGCCTAATTTTGATCAAATGCTATCATGGAAGAAATCACTCAAAAATAGATCAAAATAAATGTCATTGTCATCCTCAGAAGAAGCCATACTAATTATTTCTGTACTTTAATTCAAGAACTTGGTGGCAGAAACCAAAAACTAGAGCAATAAGGCATTTGTCATGTGTGGGAGTCACTAAATTAGCAAGTAACGTTTGCCTTCTGGAGATAATTATAATGCTAATCTTTCTTTTGAACGACTGGATCCTGGATCTGTATTAAATCTCAGGGCTACTATGTAGTCTGATGAAGTCTGGTATCTATAGATTTACATCAGGAAAAGAATACCAATATAATGAACAAAAATGAAGTCAAATATTAATTGAGAAACTGACATTATTTTTAAAAAGTAAGTGGGTAAGTGTAAGAGTGGGCTTGAGGTCTGGATGAATTTCTTATGATAGAAATTAATAAGTTATAAAAGAGTAAGAATGAGAAAAGGAAAAAACTGAAATAAAGGACTGATAAGAGGAACAGAGAGAAACTGGGTGAAAGAAATCAGATTCACATTTAGGCACATCCTCCTGTCACTTGGCCTGGTGACCTTGCCCCTTTTTCAGATGGCCTGGAATTCTCTTCCCCTCCCTTTCTTCTCTCCTGGCCAGAAGCGTAACTGTCTTTCAGCTTCTCCTGGTTTCTGGCCTCCCTCTGCTCTTCCAGAAGTAGAAAGAATTTGAAGTGAAAAGTCAGACACAGAATACAAACACATTTAGTTTAATTGCTATTAGTTATCAGAAACTATTTTTTTCAGAAACTATTTTTTTAAAGTAGTAGATAATTTTTAGCCATGCAACTTCTCAGAACAAGAAAACTCACTAAAAGATATCGCATAAAACAAATTAACAAAGCACTTTTCTGAAATAAAGTCAATATTAAACAATAAGTCCATAGTTAAAAAGTCTGTGTAGATACTTACCTGGCAGGGGAGATACCATGATCACGAAGGTGGTTTTCCCAGGGCTAGGCTTATCCATTGCCCTCTGGATGTGCTGACCCCAGCGATTTCCCCAAATGTGGGAAATTCAACTGCATAATTTGTGGTAGTGGGGGACTGTGTTCGCACTCTCCCCTGGAAAAAAAAAGAAAAAGAAAAAAAGTCTGTGTAGAAATTAGGAAAATTACTGTTCTATCATAAGACAGAAAAGGACTTTGAGAGGATCTGTTTCATCCTTCTACACTGAGGAAAGAATTAACATAATTTTCAAATTCCTCCAGAGAAAAGGCTACTACTTCTCTCACTAATACACCCTAATAAAGCAACAAATTATGTGTTTCAACACACACACACACAAACCCTCAGTTTAAATTACTGGGTTCAAATCCAACATATACTATATACTATCCCCATATATAGGTTAATAAGCTGAACACATCCACATACTTTTTTTTTTTTTTTTTAAAGCTTTTATTTATTTATTCGTTTATCCCCCCCTTGCTGCTTGTGCTCGCTGGGTCAGCTAACCACGCCGTGTGGGCGGGCTTGCATTCACCAGGAGGCCCCGGGAACCGAACCTGGGGCCTCCCATATGGTAAACGGGAGCCCTACTGATTGAGCCACAGCCGCTTCCCCACATACTCTTTAGAAATCTGATAGCTTGGAAGAGCCACCAGTAGATGGAGCCCTTATGTTTATATTTTGTATCTGAGACTTGGAATTCTCTAGCCTGGGTGACCACATGCTTTAGACAGGCCATTTTTATGCCTGTTATGTTAATAGCATCCTTTTTCCTCTCAAAATGATCTTGATTTGGACAATAAATTATATGGTCAACTTACTTCTACCAAAGAGGTTAATGAGAGAGATTAAAGTTGTTTTTTGTTTGTTTGTTTTTTTAAAGAAAAACATTTGATTAACCCAAATACAGGACAGCTAAATGGAGATCATTCTAAGAAAATGCCAACACATACTCCAAAACTAAAATTCCACACTTTTTTGAAAAAATTAATTTTAAACAATGCTGTAAATGAAAACAATATAAGAAAGAAAGAAAGAAAGAAAAAACAACAACATTTGAGCTTATTTTAAGCAGTTTCTATATTTTTTGACTAAACCTCTCAGGTTGCATCAACCACATGTGACACCATCATGGAGAGACACTATGCTCTCTCTCAAATGTGTGCTTTTGAAGTTTTGATGTTCCTTAATTGTTCTGTTTAATTATGACATCCACCAGTTTCATAGTTCTTCATGTTTTCCGAATATTTTGTGCTTATTTGCCATTATTTTAACCAGGCTTCTTTTAGATATGTTGATTCTAAGTCTGTGGGAGTACATTTGCTACAATTTACTTGAAATCTTTTTTTTTTTAGATGGGCCGACCCAAATTTAAACACCTGGAACTAAGTTTGCCTAGTATAACCTCCCTTACATAATTCTAAAACAGGTCAAATCTGAATGTGTGTATCTATATCTAGCTTTATTTCCAGCTAGCATCTAGCAGTAAAGAGGCATCTGGTATAAACTCCTAATTTGTCATTTTATCTTGTATGTACAAGTAATCAGCATAATGTTATAATCTGATTTTTACCTTATTGTGATGTAGATAAGGAATGTATTTCAAACACATTGCATAAAGTGATATTGCATTCCAGGATTGTTTACAATCTCCCCAGCCTCCTTTCAGTCAGAATGTCTGGGTATTGAACACACACAGGCCCTAGCAGCTTTGACAACACTCTCTTCAAGCTGTTTTTGCTCTTAAATATTTGGAATTTCAAGGCCTCTGATTGCTGGATCATTTTTTAAAAGCCCGAGTGTCTCTGTTTGCTTCTTCTTAGCTGATTCTATCCTTATCCTCACAGCTTAGCTAGCACCCTTATCTGGGCCTCTCCTCTGCTAATTCCATCAAGGCCCCACTTATTTGTGGATCCATGGTGTTTCTTGGCCAAACATTTAATCTGTTTTCTTCCGAGCCAGAGCAAAAGAAGATACAGGTTTGAAAACAAGGTGTTCTTTCCCTAAGTCTGTGTAAAATTATTTACATCCTCTAGTGGTTTCCTCCAGCTGAAATAGTTTCCTTCTAGACACATGGCCATCAGCTAGTTGTCAGTGTGTTTTTGCTTATCAAATTTCTTTCCCACCTATATTGGGAGTTGGTATTTTGTAAATTCTTTATGACCTTAAGCCTGCCAATTCTAGTTCACCTCTGTGGGTTTGCTTACCAAGTATGCTTCCTCTCCTTTGAGGGAAGATAAGTATCTCCTGAACAAATTTCAATTGTACACAACAAACCCACACACTTTAAATCAAATACAGCATGTGTCCACCTGAAGACCATCATTTCATTCTTTTGAATATAAGCTTTTGACTTTTTTATTTGCCTTGTTTTCTATTTCATTGTCTTTTTCACCCCTTCTCAGATTTCCCCAAACTTTTTGTTACAAGTTTAGTTATAGAATCCAGAACTAAATACTAGAATAAGAGCTAGGAAGAATTTGTACTGAGAATGATGAGAAAACTACTTGAAAGCTTCTATTTATGTATTCCAATAGTGCTTGTTTTTTTGTGCGTGCTGTTTTTGTTTGGGTTCTCTTGTCTTTGCTGGCTGTCATTCTGTTCGCTTTAAACCAACCATCTTTGGCAGCCAGTCTTTGCACAAAATTCTTCAGTCATAGTTATGGAGTTGTTCAACTTAGCAATAAGTATTTGCACTAGAAAGGATCACAAAGTCTTAATGATCAAGAGATTCTTCAGCAGACCATCACTCTGACATGTTCTTTTAAAACCATGACTGTTGCTAGCAAACACTCCACTCTCTTGAAGATACATACAAATCTGTGGACCATTTCCCAGAGAAACTGAAATTTGTATTTTCTAGAATCCACTCTTTCTCTCCCACCCCCCACCCCCTGCCATCAAGGCACTTTTTTTTTTTTTTAGGTCTCCATATATTTTTGAAAAATGATGAAATGATAGTTTACTATCCCTGTGATCTAGTGCTAAATCATCAAAACTACTCAAATGTAAGGAACGATATCTTCTATTTTTTTTCCCACTTATGTCCCATACATGTTCACCTATACCCCACAACAATATATACTCCCATTTGGAATATTCATCCAGACTTCTGTAGGTTTGACTAGACCTAGCTTACTTGACCCTTCCTCTGTGCCACCCTAAAATTTGTGCTCCAGCCAATCTTTGTGAATATCCTTTTTTTTTTTAAAAAAAAAATTGATTATCAGTGTTTAAACCAATTTACCTTCTCCTTCCTGTACATTTGATTTAATCAATATTAAAAAGCAAAAGATTGTGTTCAAAGTTCTATTATACAAACAGTGGGAGATACAAATATCAATAAGCCCTGGTCCCTCCTCTCAAGAAACACTGTTTAGCGGAGAGACAGACACATAAAAAGTCTAATCACTACTATTTTATAGGTACAAAATATAAGGGGAGAACAGAGAACAGTGTATTATCACTTTCTCTCAGTTGGCAAATGATTCCTTTTGATTTTATTGTTTTTATAACGTGGAGAAAGAATGGTTTTCTATTCCTTTAGGGAGGCAGGCTCCTGCCCCTCATATATGTTCTCATCCAAAAGCGCCAAGTCTCAGGTGACAGTGGAGACAAAATAACTCCGGTATTGTCCTGAATGAACCACACTGATGAGGAATATTTCTCTAGGCTAGCCAGGCGCTAGCACTCCATTTTCCTTTGACTTTGTCCTTCCAAGGGGTTGCTTCTTAGGAACAAAGTTGGAGTGCCTGCAGGGATCCAGGTCAGCTCTTCCTTCCAGGAGAAGGAGCACTGAAGACCCAGCAGGCATCTCAAGGCTTGATAACAAAGGCCTACTGCTCCACTTAAAGGGGTCAATATGAGAGGAGAGAATAAATAGTTAACCTTTAGTGGCCATTGAAATCTTTGCTTTAAAATGATTCATTCGTGTTTAAAACACCTAAGAAAAAATGTATATAGTTGTGCTGGAGTTGTGTATTCTAACACACCATGCACCTATACACAAGGAAAAGATCATGCTCTTTACTGTTAGCCAACTCCCCACTATTAGGGGATGCTTTCAGTGTTTAAGTACAGAACAGGACTCTATTAGAGATTAGTAAGAAATATGACTTGAACAGCACCTAAGATCAAATTTTCAAGGAAATAAAAACTAAAGCGTGCCTGGAACCATGCAGACACAAATCAAGTCTCATGACATGCCATATGTATTGTATCTACATATATTCAATGGCCAACATGGGAAAGTTATCCTTTTTAAAATTAGTTCTGTAAAACATAATGCCTACTTACACAAGCATCATCATTCCACTCAGAAGCCTTATTTTTTTTTTTCTGATTTCCAAGTACTTTTGGTGGTTGAAAGCAATGAATGTCTTCATATTTATTGCCAAGATTGGTTCTTTTGTGAACTGCATACTGTTCTATATGATAAACTATGGAAAACTAAGCATTATTCCTGTAACACTTGACGGTATAGAGTATATCAGGAAATCACTTAATAACCTCAAAGCAAGTTGAGAGGAAGGATTCAATTGTTTAAAAATTTGAAGAGTCCAATATAAAATTCTCAATATATTATGAGATTTATTATGACTAATGGCTCTTCAGATTCCTCACTAAATAATGAATGAAAGTGGTGAAAGTAATAGTGTCGGGTGGCCTCTCAGTCTGGAGGAGCTCCTTTGTACAAGGTATGATCTACCACTGAGAGAAACCGTGGAAAGTCACAGCAAAAGCCAGTCATGCTTTAGTTTAGTCCTGACCAGCTAGTCTTCCTCTAGGCATTACTGTCTGATTTTAAAAAGACAATATCAGAAATGAAAAGAAGTGGTTTCGTATTATCATATGTCAAATTCGAAGGCATTGGTACTTGTGAAGACTTATTTTATTTGCCTGTCTCAGAAAGAGATCTGCTTACCTATTTTTAGTAAAAAGCATTGTATCATGTAGCTTTAGAAATTAGTCCTGCATCAGGTTATTTTGTTGCTTGCTTCCTACCTACAAAAACCAAGCACGTAAACCCCAAATCCTGAAAATTACAGGTAACTGTACTCAAATCTGCTTACGGGTCTGCATGTATTATCAAGGTTCCCTCCAAACTCTACAAGTGTTAGGAAATTCAGACTTTTTATGGGATTTCAGAACCCCCAAAAGTATTCTTGGGAGTACAGAAATTCAGGGGCTTTTGGCATTTCAACAACTCATTGTTGAGATTGTCAAAGGATTCTATGAGGAACTCTAACAGAATAGAAAGTCATTAGTGAGAAAGAAAATAAGCATTTCTAGTCAAATCTATGTCCAGTGTATTTAACACTGCAAAAGGAGCATATTTTATTCAGATTATTTGCAGCTAGACTACCCTAAGGAGAACTATCCAACAATGGCTTTGTCTCCTACTTCCTGGCCTGCATTGAAACCCATGGCCTGGTTGCCAGCTATGCTTCTTGTTTTTAATTTCTGTGTGTTTTGAAAATGGGAGAGAATGGCAGGTCAAGGGTGTCACTACTTGCTCTCTAGGAAGGGTCAAATCAAGTCATAAAGGGGGTATATAGTGTGAGTTTCACACATTTTCTCAGGGTAAATGCATTTAAATATGGGCCAAGGGTTGAAATCATTTTTTGTAGCATTTCAGGAAATAGCCCATGGGAAGGGTGGGGGACAGAACAGGAACAGTTCCCCAGGAACCTCTGAACGTACAAAATGTAGGTCGGTTAGGCAGAACCTCCAAATCCTTTTAAAGATTTTCCTGGAATTCTACAGTCTGATTTGATCAATTTATTATCATCTCCATAACACAGGAAGGACTTGAATCAGGTGGAGTAACTGTTTCCTGATGAGAAATGTAGTCTCATTTAATTTCTGGGTTACTTGCAATAGCTGACCTGCTGGGGGACAGAGGCCATAGATTTGCAAGTTTGATTTTTTAGTTTGGAATATTGTGGAAAATGCTTCAAGCAATAATATATTAGATGTGCAATAATCTTGTCTGGCAGTGTCTGCTGGCTTTGAAAGGTGAGACTAGTTAGAGCAGACTGCCTTTAAGCTAAGCATAGATGTGCCTTTCCAAAAGGTACCTTTATCCATCTGATAAATTTAATATTTGGGCGGAAGAGCTCAACCTTACCAGGTATGATGGGGCTGGATTTAACAATTTGTCTTATCCAAATTAGAATATGCTCACTACTCTCCCCTTGCCTTACCTACACCACAGCCTCTGGAACCTGCTGCTGGCAAGTCATTTTGTCCATTTTCATTGATCTGGCCATACAATGAATATCCTGTTTTTTTAATCCCCAAACCTCAAATTGCCATGTAGAAACCAACTCCATATCAATTGTTTCCACATTTAATCCTCAGCTTCTTGTCATATTTTCATGTTTCTGCATTGGTTCCCATGGCAACAAGTCTTGTTGGCAAAGTGCTACTCTGCTTTGAGTCTCCTGCACAATACAGAATCCTTTCAGTGATCCTCAGGAAAGTGTCATCTAAAAAGACAGGGAGAGACTAAATTCCCTTGACTCACCTCTTACCTTCCTATCCCCAAATCAGACTCACTGACCCTAGTAGTAAAGACAGCATTCATGGATACTGCCCAGACTCCATTCAACTACTGACAGGTATTCAAAGGGCCCTCCCAACCAGCATCAGATCCAAGGATTGAAGCCTTTGGTTCAGATGGTGTCCCCTTCTCCCTAAGCATCAGGGATTTAACTTACATAAATGCATAATGACAAAGGCTGGAGAAGCTTGGCATTCACTTTTCTCTAAAATGTCCTTAGTATGGATGGGAGATGGAACCCAGGGAATATGTCCTATATTGAGCCTTAAGTCAGTGTCTAATGATGAGAATGGGGACACTTAAGTAGATTTTTTTCTCAAGTAGTAAGTAAAGTGGCACATGAGGGGAAGCAAAGGAGTCATCCCAGAGCACTGTGCTCCTGTGAGGAAGACAGAGGAAAGAGAGGACACTGCTAATTGGTGGTGGAATGTGAGTTAGGGAGCTTTACTAGGACAATTCAGGACTCATATATGAAAACTAAGGAAACTTACTAAGGAAGCTTGGAAAAGGGGTTTTTAAGAAATAAAAGTGTGCAGAAAGGGAGCCTCAGATGAGACTAGCTTCATGCATACTATGGCCCAACACTGTCTACAAATGTTTTTTCAAGAAATGCTTCTCTTAATAATGAGTATGCATTTTGTTTTGGATTTTAAAATTCCATTGTGGCGTGGCACTAAGTTATATACTTAGTAACCCCAAATCTCCTATGTCCTCAATATCTAGAAAAAAAAGCAGGAACTGTTCATCAGAAATAAAACAGGACTCATAGTTGAATGTGCTTTTTTTCTTTTTTAAGAAAAGTTAATAAATTCAGGGGAATGAAAATAGACACTAGAAATAAAAATGTGTTATTTCAGCTATAGTTAAGAAAATTCTCAAACGTAAATGATCCCTTTTTTACTGGATCTTATAAAACGTGATACTTAAGCACATTGAAGTTTTAAAGGTAGCTGCTTATATTGTACAAAGGTATTTTTTGCCCTTTAAAGATTATTTTCCTACATTAAGAAAAGTTTCCTTATATTAAAAACTTTTATTGACTCAGGTTTTGTGTCCATATGTAGACACACATACATAGATGTTTTTCTTTGCACATTTATTTTGCACAGAAAAAGTAATGGGGTTAAATAATGCCCAGATATGCAAGTCAATTTACCTTTATGATAGCCAGATGAAGGAAAGCATCTGGCAAATGGACAAAAGAAATAACATGATCTTTTCTCTCTCTCTGCTGCTCATCCCATTCTCCAGCCTCCTCCTAAAGAACATCTCATATTTAGTCAGAAAATCTTAGGTATTTTTGGGAAAGTCCATAGGAAAACCAAGATGCAATTCTCAGGCAGGCAGCATAAAGCAGCTCCCACATTTGCTAGAAAGAAAATTTACTTTCAGAATGTTATTGAAAAACTTTTATTTTCAATACTTCTAGAGTCTTTCCATTCAGAGGGCTCTTTATTAACTTTGAATGTGGAAAATGCATTTGTTCAGGTCTGTAAGGAATCTTGTATATTGAGTTTTACTCTTGGACATCATTTTAGCTTTGATCACACCTAGTGTCAATGGAATGCAATAAATGCTTGAATACTTCTGCTTTATGACATTTAGGCACTACCGTTTAACACCCTCAAGTACATTTTCCTCCTCAAAAATACAAGCCTTACTGTTTTCTGTTTGAAATGAAATGAGAAAGATAATTAATGGGCAGATAAACCAGACACTTTTTGTTTAAAGAGCAAATTGTTTCTCTTTGTTCACTGTATTTAAGGGACTAACAGTAGCAGTCTTCAAACGAAAGAGGAATTTTTTCTAAGTTTAATTGAAAATCAGGGGTAAATCTACTAAGTTCTGTTTGTAAATTTAAAAAACCATCACAAATAACCCTGTAAGCAAAGGTATGCAAGTACTGTCATTTCATTTTTCTCTCTTTAAAACCACCCAAGAACAATCCTTCCCATCTGTAAATAAGTATACCATAATATGAGCTATGGTCTCTTTCTATTCATAGAGGACATATTAAATTATCAGCAGCAATTCTAAACCAAGATAGTGATAGGTTTTTAATTGATTTAAGAATTATAAAGAGAAAGATACTAGGTTTTCAGATTTTTTAAAAAGTGTCCATGAATATTACTTTTATTCCAAAGTATTTGATGATTACTTTTGACCTTGGTTATCTCTATACATGATTCTTTTATTAAATATATAAAGTTCTAATTCCACCTGTGTAAATTTATATTTTCCCATATGCTAAACATACACACATATTTTCCATTTTTCATTTGAGGTCATTTGAGGTGAAATATTTCACTCTTCTGTAGGTTTAAGTAAAATTCCTAAGCAGTGATGCAACTTCAGGTTATTATTTTAGTAAAATGAAGACAGTCTCTAGACTCCTGTTTCTTTTTGACATCCAATTTCACTACCATATGTGCAGCACAACAGTGACATCTTAAGGCCAAGAAACTAGAACTTCTTTCACCAGAGAAAGAATTTGAATTGGGATCTGATCTCAAAGAAATTCCATTATATTATCAAGTAGTTTTCAAGTTTACAATATGTAATTGGTAGATCTTAATAAGTGCTTCTTTATTTATGCCTTCTTTTGCAGTCTTTGTGAACATTTTAATGTGCATTAGTAAACACTAACACTTTACATAGACATATTGTATATTAATGCATGAATTTCACTGCATAGCTTATTGACATTTCCCTTGTCAAGCTTTATGGAAGAATAAACAAGCCACAGCAGTATAGCAAAAGAGGCTTTACTTTAAAAATTGGGGCCTTTTCTGTCTCTTTGCTAGCTTAGGTGGCTGTATACAAATTCGGGTGGGAGGGGACAGGAAACACCTCTTAACATTTAAGGTTTTCTACTTGGGTGTACTCTAGCCAATTCAAAACAAATTGCTTACTTTAATAAAAAATTTTACCATTTTATAAAAAGTTATCATGACATGTTTAATTGAAATGGCTGTATTGTAATTACTATTTTGAGATAATTGTGATTTTGAGCTTAAATTATATATTAAATTGTCATTTTTGTATGTGTCAAAAAGACTACTGTATCACAAACAACAGTAATTTTTAGTTGAACTACATATTGATGTAAATAAACTGAATGAAGACATATTTATTACTTTATTAACATAGATTGTGAATGTACTTAATGGGTTTTTCTTTTTTGCAGTATGATACGATAATCTTGAAAGCTGCTTCATTTTACGTGCAAAAAGTCCTATGAATCTATATTTTAAATTTACTGAATCACCGAAATTACTCAGTTAATTTGCAAATGCAAGTTGTATTCTTCCAGTTTTATTTATGTATTGACGCTAATTGGTAAAGGTATTCAATGTGATTAGAATGCATTTTGAAGATGCTTTCTGTACAGATACAAAATACAGGGACTAAAATAATGCTGTGCAGTGTATAGCAGAGCCATTTTTCGGCTTTGGTGTACTCAACTTTTTCAGTATTAAAAAAAGTGTTTTGAATAACATAAAAGTCTCTTTATTGTATAAACAATAAAATGTCACCTTATTGTAAAGTGTCTTTTGTTTAATATCAAAGCAGTCTTTTTATTCAGGTGTAGAGTTGTGGTATGAAAAGGGCATGCTTCTTTTAAACAAAAAACACAAACATTATATTTGAAAAGTTTCTGAAAATCTGAAATATTGAATATGTAACTTTTACTATGAACATGTAGTAATCTTTATTAGTAAGATTTTTTTTATAATATGAGCATGCCTCAACCTTCTAAAAGCTACACACACACAAGCACACAAACTGATACACATACTTTTGAATTAACTACTTAATAGAATCTTATGGTTAAGTTTTATAAAGATGGATGAGCCCACTTCTGATAATTTTGATTCCAACAGAAAATCTTATATTTGATTTTTATTAAATCAGGTTTGCCTGTAACAAATCCCCTTTAGAAAATTACTGCATGACTAGAAATTTGGTCTTAGCAAGATTGCAAGCAAATTCTTAAGATGCTGAAAATAAAAAAGATGCACAGGGTTGGATGCAAATATACACACACAGTGGAGTAGGCATACAAATACATGCTTAGTAAGCATTTGAGCACAATATATTTCAGATTTCTATGTGGTATATATTATTGTCTGTTGCTGATACCTTAATTTCTAAACACCTACAACTAACAAATTTGAGATGGAATTAATAAGATATGGTCTTCAATACTGTTTTTTTGTTTTGTTTTGTTTTGTTTTGTTTTAGGTACCAGGGCCAGGGATTGAACCCCAGACCTTGTATGGGGAGGCCACTGAGCTACATCAGCTCCCCTGAATTGGTTTTTTCATTTGTTTTGCTTGTTGTTTGTTTTTGTTTAGGAAGCACCAGGAACTGAACCCGGGACCTCCTGTGTGGGAAGCAGGTACTCAACTGCTTGAGCCACATCCACTCCCCAATACTGTTTTTTTAAGGGATAAAGGGTATAAAAAAATGCTCACAGTATAGGTGAGGCAAAAATATGGCAGATATGATCTCTTGAATGCTCTTGAATCTATCAGATTATCATAATGGAAATTTAGCACTAAGACATCATAAAAAAGAATCTTTTCAAGTTTTGAATCCAAAATTGCAAATGCAAATAAAGTAAATATTTTTTCATCAATAACTTTATCTTCTGTGACATTAGTAACCCTGATAAAAATGATTCCATAAAACAAGGTAAACAGACCTATCCAAGAGCTAGAAGAGAAACATTTCAACTAGATTAAAACAAAAAATAGTGAATGCTAATTAAAAACTTGTAATGAGACTTAACCCCATAACAAAAGTCCTATCACAGATAATGAAGTTTTATTTTTCTAATGTCAAAAAACTATATTCAACAAAATACCGATCCATTTTATGTCTAATAAAAGGTAAGAAATTGGATAATTATATTCAAATCAATTGGCCACATTATATTCAATACCAACAAAAATGGAAAAAAAACCCACTTCTACAAAAATTCTTTGTCATTATAAAAATATTAAACCATGTTAAATAAAAATTCATTTTTGAAGAAACTGCTTGCTATATTATGGGAGAAAAAAAGTGAGTGGATAAATCATGTGTAAAACATTCAGAGCAAATGTATGAACACTATACATGGTTATCACCACTATAAATGTACACAAGACCTTAGAAAAATGTTAAATAGTTGTCAGTGTAAAAATATTCAGTGGCAGTGAATATGATCCAGGCCAATTATAACAAGGGCTAGGTGATATTGGGAAATAGAAGATCAACTAAAGAAATCAGCTGAAAGAAAATGTTATATCCTTCTAAGAATTATCTTGACCAGGATTATAAAACAACTCCAGTTTAAGTAGGAATTCGATCTCTCAAATATTCCAGTACAGCAGCTGTTCCTTTCATTAATATGGCTGCTCGAGGAACGCGGAATGGATTTCCATCTAGCAGTAATGTTCTAAACAAACAAACAAAAAAAAAAAAACAAAAAAAGAAACAAAGAAAAATTAAGGATTTAAGTATTTTTTATTAGAGAGGCTTTTCTTGTAATTTCACTGGAAATTTTAAAAATTCAAATTGTATATTTTTCTCTATTTGTTTCGTTTCAAATCTGAGCATTTAAATAGTTGTAATTACAACAATAAAAGCAAAAAACAATATTATTTGAATAGTTATTTTGTGAAAGGTACTGTGCTAGAAAATTGACATTTATTGTCTCTCCTAATTTTCTTAACAACCCTATGATTAGGTACCACTAATATTACCATTTTATAGATGAGGAAATATTGGATTAGGAAGGTACAAAAACATGTCTAAGATCACACAGCTACTAAATGGTAGAGTTGTGATTTGAACCAAGATTCTACCCAGGCTCTTCTCAATCTTATAATGACCACATACTAAATGGCTGAATTAGATTTATACAAATATTAGAATGAGCAAACTGACAAGTACCTGTGCCAGGGCTATAATGTAATCAATGTATTCTTTCCCTCCTCTGGAAAACATTAACACATTTCTGTTCTCTATACCTCCCTTGACCAGATACACATATAAATGTTCTGAAATGAAATGAGGTTCAATTTAAGAGTTAAGAGCTTGTGGTTTTGTTTCTTTATATAATTAATGAAATTTCTTCAATTATAAGACAGAGATTTTTATATCAATTTTTAATAGCTTAAGAATTTATGCAAACAAAAAGTCATATTATACTTTAGGTTAAATTATACCTTTACAAACTATGTTCCTTAAGAATCCTTTTAAGGACTGATTTTCTTAACTTCTAGCAAAAGAAGCTATGTACTTGCATTCTAAAATTTACTAATATAAAGAAAGTACCAGAGCAGATGCCAGTGCTGTCCTCATAAAATAAAACATGCCAAACTATTATGCAGTTCCAACTAAATTACTTCTGACACATTTTGCCTAATTATTTGGCTTTCTGGTGACATCCCAAACTCCCTTTGTATTAATTTAATAAGCACTTACTGGGTGCTTACTATGTACCAGGCACTGGGATTCTCTTTTCTACAGGAGGAAAAAGAAATGATATAAAAGAATCTAAACAAAGCATGATGGGAAATATAGGACGGACTTATTCTGTCTAGAGAACAGGGAAGGTTTTCAAAGATGATATTTACATTGATTATTGATGAAAGCAATAATAAAGGTAAATAAAGTCATTCAGGCAGAGGGAACAGCAAATGCAAAGAGTGGAAATTATCATTCTGTGTTTGAAATGGAATGGTGGTAGTCTGCGAACAGATTTTGAAAAATTCTGTATGCAAAGTTAAGGAGTTTGTATTTCCCTGACATTTTTATGCAGTAGAGTTTCAGTTTATAAACATACATGGTGATGACAAAAGTACCACTAGAAACAATATAGTTACTGTATTTATACCCATTATAATACCATATTAAAAAAGCTAAAAAATATATTTGGTAGAATTTGAAACACAGAATTGGGATTCTGGATTCTGTTACCTATTACTTTTAATAGGATAATAACTTTGTTACTTCAACTTCCTACAAGAGTACCTCAACAAGGAAAAATAAACTCAGGAAAATCACTTTCAACAACTCAATCAAATAATGGAAAACCTAAGAAGAATGATATAGTTACCTTAAGTTTACACAATTACCGAGCTCTGGTGGAATTTGTAGGAGGTCATTATTTTGAAGGTCCAAAGTGGTCAAATTTTTCATCATCTTCATTTTCTGAGGGTCCACAGATCCAACCTGGTTATTACTAATTAGAACTGTTTCAAGTGTGGGGATACGATACAGAACATCAGGTAGTATTTTGAACCTATTAAAACATAAGCAAACAAAAGTAAACAGTATACCTTTTTTTTTTTTTTTTTTGACCTGGAAATAGAGGTCAAAGTCATTCCTTAAAATAGATAATCTTAAGTTGGATACTATAAGATAATGTTTTCTTTAGTGTAAGTTATTTTATAATTGGAATTAAGTCCTGTATTTCAATTTTTATTTTTATTTTTATTTTTTAAAGAAAATGGACTAATTTTGGAAATCTTGAGATATGTATTAAGTGGACTTTTTTTTTTTTTTTTTTTTTTTAATTTTACTGGGAGGTCCCGGGGATTGAACCCAGGTCCCTCCATATGGCAGACGGATGCCCAACCATTTGAGCCACATCCGTCCCCGTGGACAGACTTTTAACAGCTACTATTTATTTATTTATTTATTTATTTATTTTTAAGATTTTATTTATTTATTCATTTATCTCCCCCTTGTTGCTTGTGCTCACTGGGTCAGCTAACCACGAAGTGCGGGCGGGCTTGCCTTCACCAGGAGGCCCCGGGAACCGAACCCGGGGCCTCCCATATGGTAAACGGGAGCCCTACTGATTGAGCCACAGCCGCTTCCCTACTATTTATTATATATAAAAATCAAACACAAACTTGGGCACAGCAGATGTAGCTCAGTGGTTGAGTGCCTGCTTCCCATGTAAAAGGTCCTGGGTTCAATACCGGGTATCTCCTTAAAAAAAAAATCCCATAATCTTGGGGAGCAGGTGTAGCTAGTTGGTTGAGTGCCTGCTTCCCATGCACTAGGTCCCTCCTGAGATTCTTTATATAATGTCTTCTTTGCTTTACTTTTACTTCTTATGATAAGAGAATCACTGCTAATATGTTAAAGAAAACTAGAGTTTTGTATTTTGCTTTGCCTGAAGCTTCCAAAAATGAATGCACTGTTGGTTCTTGAAAAGATGACAAACTAGCATAAATTGTCAGCTTCTTTGTCCAAAGCAAGCCTGAAAATGCCATTATAAAGGTAGAATTGTAATTGGAGATTTTAACAGTCGTCTCAAAAACTATTACAACAGCAAAAAAAAAAACATAGGAAATATATAAAACATTTAAATAATTTGAACTGTTACAGAGACAGAATTGATATCTAACAAATAGATAATAAATGTTCCTTGAGAGGCTATAAAGTCTCAATTAATCCCAAAGAATCAATATCATGAAGACTATATTCTATTGGCATACTATAATAAAATTAGCTATCAGTAACAGAAAGTGAAAAAAAAAAAGTGCTATATAGCTAGAAATTTAAAAAAAATAATAACTAAATAAGACTTGGATTAAAGAGAAAAATCTTTAGTAAAATTGCAAGATATTTGGAGCTCAATGAAATCCAGTATATGTTCCTTACCTTTATATAGGTTGGCAACTGAACACCTATAGCAGTCATTTTAATTAAAGAAGAAATGTTAAATCATTGTCAAGACAAGTATACTTTCTATTACACAGTTCAATACAGTACTAGAAGTCCTGGTCAAAGCAAAAACAAACGAGAAGACATAAGAGGTCTAAAAATCAAAAAAGGCAAAATTTTCCTTATTACAGATAATATAATTAACAGACAAATTACAAGGATTATTAATAAAGTTCTGAAAGATTGTGAGATACAAAATTAACATCAGAACAATGATGATAGACTTAATCTGCACATCTAAGGAAGGTCCTTTAAAAAGTATGTGTGAACTACCAACTATTACCAATTTTAGAAGAAAAAGCATTTCATCTAATTTATATTATGTATGAACCTAATTTTATGATTTTCCCCCATTCAATGTATATCATCTATATATAAGGAATTCACAATACTTTAGAGGTTGGTGATAGAGGGAAAGGGAAGGCTTATACAGAATGAACATAGGCACATAGGTGAAAATGTTTAGTTAAATGTCAGTGAGTAGACCAATTTACCTGAGGTTAAAGGAACAGTGAAAAATGAGAGTGAAGCATGTAAGACTATGAAGTTTAATGCTATCAGTGAAGCAGGAGAAAAAATTAGGAAGATGTGGTATCAGGGAAACCAAAAGAGGAAAGTACTTTATAAATGAGATTGGATATGCAGCCAATAGATTTAGCAACAGAATCAGCTGGAAGCCAGATTGTATAGAATAAAGAAAACTAAAGTTATTGTGAAGATGAGCCAAGAGATAATAAGAAAACAGGAAAGACAACAAGAGGGGCTGGGATACAGAACACATCTGGAAGGTCTGGCCTTTGAAATGAGCAGGGACTCTTCTATGATAGAAGGAAAGGTAGAAACGATGGCTTTTGGCATAGGTAAATATTCAGATTGGTTAGTGGAAATAAAATGACTTTTATCTATTCAGTGAAATAGAAGCAAGATAATCAGCTGGGGGGAAAGGAGAAGATTGTATGGAAAATATTAGAATAGAGAAGAAAAGGTATTAAATCACAGTCTTGGAAAATGGGAAAGCATATTTACTATGGAAATGTAGAAGGCAATGTCGAGTATCATTTGCTATTTGCAGTCATGAGTTTGAAATGAAACAAATGTCAGCTGTGTGATTATTGCCAAGAGCAAGTCAGATTCAAGTATGGAAATATGGATAGTTGGATTTAATTACAACTGGAGTTCTTCTGGAGTATGGCCAATAGAGAGATGAACAAGAGTGCTGAGGGTAAAGGAATGATTGAATGATGGGTCATGAAATCTAAACTGGACAAGGAAAAAGAGCAGAGACAGTGAAGAAGTGATAGAGCATTGCCATCTATGTATTCAAACCTAAAACTTAGAAGTTGTTCTATTTCCCTCTTCTCCCTCGTCTAATCAGTCAGTAATTTCTATGACTTTTCTATTTTTGTGTGTATGAATAAGATTCAATAATATAATTTCAAATCAAATTATATTACCCTGAATTTACCTTGTTTGCTCAAACTATAAGTTTCTGTTACCTATGAATGTCTCGAAGACAACATCCTAATTCCTAGGCCACTGGGAACATCTCAGACCAAATTTTCCTAGATATTCTTGCTGCATTTGACCCAGCTTGAAGTCTCTCTTCTTTTAACTTTCTCTTTCTTATATTCTATGGAAAAATTCATTTCTGGATCTACCAATGCCTCTCTGCTCTTTCTACTCTGTATCATTCATGTTTTTTTTTCTGTTATATCCATTCTTTAAATGTTAGTGTTTGTCAGGGTTAATCATTTGGTCTTTATTTTTCCCCCCTTCTGTATACTCTTCCATAAGGATTTTGTCCTTTCTCATGGTCTTTTAGTTGAAACTGACAAAAGAACAGGGTAGATACTCCAAAAGATATTTACTATATAACTTTAGAAAGAAAGTTTCAATAAAGAGGTTAAGGTGGACACCACATAATTGTGGGCTTAGGAGTAAATGAACAATAAGGAAATAGAATCAGGAAGACCAGCCTTTTCAGATGACTGGATGACAAGAGAAGGAATAGCTATAGTGAATAAGAATGTCAAGATCAGGTTATCACTGAGGACTTAGTTGATGATGGGGCTCATGAATTTGTAATGCCACCAATATGCAAGATTAACAAGCCATTTTTTCCAGCCTCATTCCCTTTCCCTGGTGTAGAAGTACAGAAAGTACATTGTAGAAATGATATGAGGGAGTTGTCTCTCACATAAGGAAGATTTCAGAGGGCTTAGAAGAAAGGACTGGGAGAAGTAGAGGTCAATACCTGTAGATTGAAGAAGCACAGAACCTACTCAATGTTTGAATAAGAGAATAAAAATTAATGGAGTTTGACTTATGATCATTGTCTGGAGATTTTAGGAATGGATAGCACTGGCAGTGTTGACTTATTCAAATAACTTAACTGAGGTATAAACCATGTAACTAAAGTTCCCAGAGCTATCTGGTCTGGTTTTAGCAAATACAGCCTTCTAGAAGGAAGAAAGAATTGGCACAATGTCACTAGAACCACTTCAATGGTCTTTCTGCCTTAAAATCTTCTAATCTTGGAGAGTCTTTGAAAATCTTCATCCTTGAGAGGAAGGATAGCACACTGGTTAAAGGAATAGACTATGAAGCTACACTGAATGAGTTTGATTTATGACTCTTCCACGTGCTAACTATGAATCTAGGCAAATTACTTAATCTCACTGAGCCTTAGCTTCCTCATCTGTAAATGAGAGAATAATAGTACTTAACATATATAAACATATATATTTATTTTAAGGACTAAATGAATATATTTGAAAACCTTGGAATAGTTATCTGGGACACAATAAATATTAGCTATTAATATTTTTATTGCTTTATTACCAGAATCAGTTTTCATCAAGGGAAGCAATATGACATAGGTGTTAAGTTCTGGAGTCAAACTACCTGGATTCAAATCCCAGCCCTATAATGCAAACCTTAGGTGACTTCCTTAAGTTCTAGTCCTCAATTTTTAAATGGACATAATAACAGAACCTGGCATGTAGGGTTTCTGTGAGGATTAAGTGAGATGATACATGTAAAGTATTTAGCACAGTGTCAGCAGATAATAAGCTCTCAATAAACATCAGTTACTCTTAATTTTATCTGCAGTTATCTTTATAGTGTTTGTAGACTAAAATCTAATTTTCATTTGGCATAGAAAACTAAGGGCTGGCTACTACTTTTATGCCCAATGTCATCTTTTACTCTTCTACTTTCTAAACTTTATGGCCTAAAACATACTGCATTTCTTGACATTTTCCAAATACACCATTTTCTCTTATCTTTGTGCCTTTGCACTTGCCATTTGCTCTACTTGGAATGCTCTCACCCTATGTGTCCAGCAAATATCTATTTTTCAAGCCTCAGTTTCAATACTACCTCATCTACCTTCAGGTAATCTCAGGAAACATTTTTTTCTATGCACTATGCTTCCAATACAGTAATTTTATATTATTATTTGCATATTTGTCTTCCTACTGTCTATGAGTTTCTCAAAATGGTAAAAAAAAAAAAAAGAAAAAAAAAATTTTTTTTTTTAAATTACTAGACATCAGTTGTGAAAATTTTAGGAAAGCATCAGTTTCAATTCCAAGCAGAATTATAAGAAAAGAAAATCTGTATATTTAAATAAAGTAAGAACATGGGGCCTTTTTGTTTATGGCTTTTTTTGGGTTGTTTTCTTCCTGTATAGATAAAAAGAAAGACCTACAGATTTCTTCCTGTAGAGATGAAAAGAAAGACCTACTGTAAGAAAGACCTACAGAGTTTCCACAGAATAGTAGTCACAGATTTTCTGGTCTATCTCTTACCTATTAAAGGAAAGATTGATCATTTGTAGTCTTATCAGCGATTCCATTTCTTCAGGCAAAGAATTTAAAAAATTGTTTCTAAATTGGGAAAAAAAAGTAGAAGGTTTACAAAATTTGAAAATTTTTATAATTTTAATTTGTAATTAAAATATTCAAAAGAAAACAAATTGTGTAGACCAGTTTGTCAATCCTTAATCTGATGTCATTAAGGCAGAGTCCTGAAAATTCTGCAGTCAGCCACCTCAAGTATTTGACTGGTGTGCCTACTTCTCAATAATATCAATCTGTAACCAACTGGTAACATAACCAACTCTTTTTAATAGATTTAACAAGGTAAATGGTGCAAACACTCCCTATCTTCTTCAAATAGGGCTCAGCAATACTTCTCACAGTCAGGGTCCTTTAGATCATGTCTATAATACCACATTAAATAAATATACAATTGGTCACAATACATATGTCTCACATACAAATATGAAATCCCAATCCAAGTAGAATAGAAAAAGAATAATAAGAAAAAAAAAAGCACCAAGACAATAAAAAGATTATATAGGTTTTACTCTATAGGTATCAAGCAAGTCCATTTCTACTTTAAGTTTAGAATTTCCATTTGTATAATGCTTATTTTTTTTTGGATCGTACAATGAAACATGGCAGTAAACAGAATTTCATTTACTGTTGGGAGGATCAAGGAACAATGTTAGAAAAAAGGTTAACAAGAGGGTAGAAGGATTCAAAAGGCAGTATAACCAGTGAATAAAATAATATAGTTGTAAGTAAAACTGCCACCAGTTAAAGGCAATCTACAGATAAAACCTTTCTACAGCTATTTTTTGGGTTCAGAAGCCAACTCTAATATGTAGGAGTCATACATTCTACAGTAAAACCAATATCCTTATTTTATTTCTCTGTACTTTTCCCCAGTTATTGTCTTTATTAAGTTGTGCTGAATAACTTGCTGCCAGTTTCTACCCTTTTCCTTAACAGCCTTAAACCTACTGATATTAACCATGAAAGCAGATTTTGGCCATTTAATTAGAAACTTCAAGGTATACCTTGAAGTTATAGACAGAGGTTTGTTTATATACAGAAGACAGAGACAAAAGGAAATAAAGACAGCAGTAGTGGAGAAATGGATTCTCTCTGCTCCATTAATACTCAACCAAAATGTTGCTTTACACTGCTTTACCAGTATAGTTGCCACCAGAAAACAGAAGCAATTCCACATCTAGTAGGAGCAGAGTTAACAGATTTTCTTCAATCCCATAAGTGAAAAGAAAATTATCTCTACAGGAAGAACAACTCCTGAAGAGATATAACTTAGCTTATTGTTGACTATTGTTTGAGCAGAGGCAAGCAGAACTATATATTAAATAAACTAAAAACATGCCTAGTCACATAGGTAAGCACTAGGAAATGCAAGCATTAGAAATATATTTTACAAATAAAATTAAGTTCAAGAAAATAAATGACTCTATCTAACCCTGAGACATATACTTTACCTTTAAAGAACGTGACATATTTAATCTTGTCACTTCAACTGTGACATCCTGAAATTTAATTTCCTATTTCCTCTGCAGGGCCTTAAACATAGTTTGTGTTATTTTTCTTTACTTTTGGCCTTGCATGTTTAATGTAATATTTTGAAACCAAGAAAGATCTTTAAAGAGAAGCCACTGTGTCAGCATAGGGTAGTATGCTGTTTACTTTCAGAAAAGAAACAATGAGAAACATATTTAAGAAATATCACTTAAATAGAATAAAACACAAGAAATAATATTATTCTATCTTATCTTTGAGTAACAACATTAGTTACCAAGCTACAACAATATAAACACTACTGCTAGCTGCTACTTTAACACTCAAAATGTCAACTATTTGTAATCTGTTGTGAAGGTTTATGATGTATTATTTGTAATTTTGCTTTGACATGACTTAAAGAATGTGTTAAATATTTGCTAATATTATAAATAACTATGTCTTATCATTTAATTTGTAAATTGCTTATACACTATAGATGTTTAATAAGCTATTTCCTAAATGCTTAATTTTAGATTTCACCTGAAATACTATTAATAAACTAAAGACCAGTCTGTACTTACCTAGGAAAATAAGAAGGAAAAGGCAAAAGAGAGGCAAAACCCAAAGATAAGTTATAATGAAAAAAGTAAAGCAACAGTATCAATAAATACCTGAGATCTAAAAAAGTCAATTTCTGAAGCATACATAATTCCACTGAAATAAAGGAAATCTTATTAAAACTGAGATTGACATCAGAAACCATGTCCTGCAGTTCCACAATCCTGAAACAAAAATAATTTTAAGACTTTAGCACCTGAATTCACTGTTAGAACTTCAAAATTACAAGCAGATGACAGGGGAAAAATATTATATCACCTAAGCTAATTAAGAAGTTCTATACCTTTTACTTTTCCCACAAAAATTTCAATAAGATTAATTTTAAAAATAGCCTTACTATTTATTATCTAAGAGTTTCTATTTGTCTTTAATAGTGTACTGGAGTTTTATTTAAAACCTCTCTTTATTCTGCATTTAAACCAATTATGGCACAAAGGAGAAAAACAATTCTAGGCAATTTTTATACTTCATGATGTTAAAGACTTCACTCCATAAACTAAATTGTTAGATATATATTTTGGAACATAGTGGTTTTCTCTTTAGACTGCAAAATATAATACTATGTATCTGGGTACTTTAAAATGTTTTTTAATGCTATTATGATACTTATTGTCAACTTTTGCAAAGAAAAGTATAGTACTTGTTATCAAAATTATCATTACATTTAATCATAGTTACAAGAAAACACAAAATCAATTCCTAGGTTGAGCAAGTGTCCTCACCACTAAACACTTAAAGACTTAAAAGAAAGAATTAAACTTTTCTAAGGAAGCCCAATCAAGCTTACTTTTATGTATGTTATGAATTTAAGTATAAGAACAAGAAATGTTAGTGTATGATTTGCCACAATATGAAAGTTAAACTATAACAAATCTTTTTTAATCTATCACTAGCAATTATAAAAAAGGAGAGAGAGAGAAGATCAAATGCTGTGCTCAAGAAGATGCAGTGAAATATACAATGAGTTTGGACGTATAACTGATAAAAACTTTTTTGGAGAGATTTTGGGTATATTAATTAAGAGCCACACCCTTTGACTTAGTACTTATTGTGGAAATATGGCATAAAGAAACATTATAAAATAGAGGAAAAGCATTATTGCTATAAACAGCCTTATAGTATATAATTAAATTAGATTTTTAAATTATTGTTTATAACGGGGATACTTAGGAAAAATAAATAAGTCAAGATACAAAATTCTATGGATGATATAATTTCAAGTGGGGAATAGTTTAAAACAAAATACTCCATGAAGTTAATAGAATAAATCAGCAATGGTACAAAAAACGATTTCTCCCTTCATTTCAGGAAAAATTTTTTATGAAATAAGTATTATTTTTATATTCAGAAAATAATATGCTGAAAACAACTGTGAAATATACATTTAAGAAAGAAGGAATGCTTAGAAACTCTCTAGAGCAAGTTATTTCTTTAAAATATTTTTCTCTGGCTTCCTATGTCACTAATAATATAGTGCAACAGCTATGGTAATAGAATAACACTGTTTACATGAAAAGAACCAGATTGTGGTATAAAATGAAAAAATAAGTAATAAAGTAAATAGCAATGTGTCTTAAATCTCTTTATCCTCATTCCCAATTAGCTTCTGGACCTAGTTATATAAGAAAACCTCAGCGAACTTTGGAATAGGTTCAGCCATAAGCATGTGTTCCAATGCATGGTAATTACAAATGTCCAGAGGCATTAAGTCATTTTCAAAGATATTAGGCCCTTTTTAAGACGATTCAGATATATGGGTTGATTCAGGATTCCTAAAGTAAACTTATCCTATCTAAGAGGAAATGCAAATGCTCAAGTCTTCTATCAAATATCCTCTTAGCCCAGAGAACCAGAAGATGAACTAGATCTCTTTCAAGACCTACATTCCCCAAACTACACTCTGTAAAATACAAGGCAACCTATAGTTTAGCTTTTTAAAATTTTAAACATCTAGGTTTTTTTTTCAGTCACATGAAATTCATTCTATTTTTCCAACATATTATCCTCCTCCTCCTCATTGTCCTTCTTTGGTTGTTGTTGTTTTTAATATTTTAGTGCTTATTAAGCAACTAGGCACTGATTAAATGCCTTATTTGAATTGTCATTTAATTTAAATCTTATAAATAAGTATGATTATTAAACCTACTTCACTGGTGAGAAACTAAGGGCAACTAGTTAACCTGTCCAAAACCACACAGCCAATATATCTGGAATATAAATACAAGCAACTGACATAGTGTCCAAGTTCTTTATCATTATCCTATCCTGTACCACAAATGGTTGTTTCAATTGCAAGGTAAAAATTTGCTATAATTAACATCAACAAAGATATTTTAAACACTGCAAGACATAATGCAAACAACTTCTACTTAATACAAGTGAAGAACCCTTTTCTGGGAGGAAAATATTCACAAGGTACAGTCAATTTTGCTTTTATTATCAGCCAAAAAATCCAGTGGCTTGGCAATTTATTAACACAAAGTCCCAAATGAAAATTCCTGGACCTGGCTTTGAATGGAATCTTAAAACTTTTCCTCTAAAACATCCTTTTATAGGGGTAACATAATATTTTTAATACTTCTAATACCTATTTGCCAAGTTAAAAATACCTATTTTCAAATTAAAAATATATTAAAAATAATTATTCTTGCAATTAAGATATGAATGCAACTGAGAATGAATCACAACCTGATAGAAAAGGCATCGTGAACAGTTCCTACCTTTTCGGAATTTCACATAGGTGATTTTTACTGAAGTTAATAGAAGTGATAATGTTGCTTTTTACTGCATCAAACACTCCATCAGGAATCAAAGCTGTTTGTTTATCACTAAATGAAAAATGGTTTAAAAATGCATCATTCTTAGTACAGAAAGGTAAGTTATTAAAATTCTTATAAGATCTTTCAAGTCACTTGAATTATTATGAAGATCTGTAAGGAATGCCACAAAACCCTGTTAACCCACAAAAGGTTCACTGTTAAGAATTCAGACAACATATTATACCACAATAAATTGTGCCACATCTTCTTGGTATTCATATACTCAATATGAATAAACAGTTATAGCTTCAGAGTCTAAGATGTCTGAAGTCACATAATAAATGGACAGACCATTCCTCTACCTCTCAAGGGAACAAATCTATAATTTTAAAAGCTGGCTGTCGTTCTTTTTCCTAAAACCTCTAGAAGGGGTTATCTGTCAACTTTGTTTTGGATATACAATTTATTGCAAGAAAACAATCACTTTTAAAAGTTCAACATTTACTAAACTGAACTTACTTTTTCTCACAACCTAAACTCAACTTCTCTCTCCTTTAGACAAGCTGGACAGAGTTGTAGAGTGAGAATAAATTATTCCTGGTTCTGCAATAATTGAACTTTGTAATTTACCTTCCTTTAACCTCAGTTCTATAAAATGAGAATCTGAAGAACTATTAACTGCCATTTAATACCACAACTTTTCCTAATATAAATATAAAATATTTTATATTTTTCATTAAATATTTCAATAAGATTTCCAATAAAATATAAATTGAATCTTAAATGAAAGTATGGTATGGCAGAACTCTGACATTTGCAGATTTAATATTTTCTTGATGTTATAATTAGCCATTATCCTTACATTCTTTATTTAATAATTTTTAATGCCTAACACAATGTCATCCACTTAGGAGAAACTTCAATGGACTATCAAATGAATGACTATATGAATAAGAAAATAATATGCATATAATATATAATATGGGAGAAGTGTGAAAGAAAGGCAATATAATTTAAATAGGCAAAAAGGTTGACTGGATTTCATAGTTAGTTCTATATAGTTACTAGGCCTTCCACTTCTGCTTTTAGATCAAGTCATGGGAAACTGATTTATGTTAATCAAACATGAAAGATTCGTACTAATTTTAAATTTTAATTGAAGGCATTTATGCCTTGAGATTGTGGATTAATTTATATTTTAAATAGGATACTCCTTCCCAATTAAAGTATCTGAGAAAAACAAATTATAATAAATTTAGAATCAGAACAATTTAACATATATGGCCCTAAGAGCTATATTTATTATGCTTTTGTGATATCTAAATAGTAGGTATGGTTATGCCAAATAAAACTGTATTAATGCTCCTTCATAGATTGTTTGGAGGATTAAAACCAACAGTATATGCAAAAAGTATATAGTACACTGCCTAGCACAGAATAGGGACTCAGTAAACGACATCCATTCCAGGTAGAGGGAATGGAAGCCAGGGATAAAAGAAATTCTAAACTCCATGAAGGCAAGAATCAAGTCTGTCTCATCAATCAGTGTATTTCTGACATCTAGCATAGAACCTGATACTTAGTAGGCTCCAAAAATATCAACTGAATAAAAGGGTCTTATGTGGAAGATGTGCTAAGTTGCCATGTTATGTAATGAGGGAAGAGAATGTAAGAATAGAGGTGTATTACCTTTTGTAACAGTGTAACAAGAGAAAGTTGCTTAGAGTAGTAATATTTACATATATCAAAAGGTGGCAGGTAAAAAATGGGAACAAGGTGAATGAAACACAGCAAATCTGAAGGGGAGACTGCTATCTTGACTGCTGAGAAAAGGTGGTTCTTACTAACACATCAAGGATAACAGGACAGGCACTGGTTCTGGCTGTGTAGGTTCTTGAATAAATCTAATCACCCATCTGGCTTGGGTTTGATTTTTTTTTTTTTTTTGTATTTTTGTTACAATACCAGACATGAACCAATCACTGCAAGAGCCTTAACAGTATCAGTTATTTCTGTTATGGTTGCCTTAAGATAGTACTGAGTGAACTCTTGACAACCACCCCAATCTTTACATTGGTTTATTTTGAAGGCTTATTTCTAAAAGGTGTCCTACATTTTTGCAATGTTAAAAAATATATAAATTACATACCTGTAGTCTAACAGTTTTAATGTAATTATGGAGTGAACATTGACTATGGATTCACTTGGTAGTGTCATGGCAGTCTCAGTAATAGAGTCATTTTGGCTAGATCCATCATCTGGCAAGAAAAAAGTTACATAAAACCAATATTTATAACTTTAAAATCATTTTTTAAATTCTTGAGATATAAAAATAGTATACATGATTCTTAGATATTATTAGTAAAAATGTCTTTACTCATGCTTTATTTTCAATAACTCAAATCTAGGTCTAGAATCTAATATTTAATTAATAGAAAATAGATAAAGGTACTATAAGTATGGCTTCAAAAATTTTAAATAAATCTTACTGTAAGGAAATTCAGGGGTAGGAAAGAACCTCCAAAGAATAACTATAACTTCTTAAAAGAAACAGGGGCACTCAATCCATCCTCTTAAATAAAATAATATCATCTATTAGAAGAAATTTGTTAATAAAGGAAAAACGCTATCTCTTACAACTGCCTACCAAATAGACATAAGCCTATCTTTGCACTGCACGTTACAAAGAAGCTGATTCTTCCCAATCACTTAAAATCTGGCATTTAACATAATCAAGTGTACTTTTGGTACACTATATATGTTAAGATATTTTCTTATCAAGTGCAATGATTTATTTTCAATAGATTTCCCTAACATACAATGCATACTCACACACTCACATACCATCAACCCCCTCACTAATCTCCAGAGACTAACACTGCCATCGGATGGTATAAAAAAAAACAAAGCAAACAAAAAACATACACATTTTAAAGTAATGGTGTGATTTATTGGCAAAACAGATTTGAAGAATCCAGAGAGAAGTATACTAATACTATAAATTTTCAGCAATGGGCCAAAGATGAAACAGTCTCAGTATTCATACATAAGAACAGAAAGTACGCCAAAAAATTGCAAAGAATTAGTGGTATCCCTGATCTTGTTTCTGCCCACTGGGCATTCAATAAATATTTGTTGATTACTACTGAGTATATTTCTCTTGCACTGAGCTTATGAGGTCAACAATGATTAAACTATGTTTCCCATGCAAAACTTATATGAATACTTTATTAATTGAAGTAGGACAGAATAAATGGCAGACTATCAAACAGAAATAAAAGACATCAAAGGAAATACTAAGACCATGTGACTACTTTTGGTATTTAGAAGTTCACTTTAGCAGTTAAGGTACTTTAAAGATGTAACAGCATTCCCAAATTATATAACTAGGGGGACAATATTAAACCAGCAACAAAATCCAACACTAATTTATAGTACACAAGATGATACACATTCTATTATGATTATGTATTGAGACAGGATTTTCTCAACACTTCTCAGATAGCTATTTTAAACAATCAGCAGCAAGGAGAATATAAAGAGAAAGGCATGCTATTATCTCTGGGGAGGAGAATGGTATGAGAGGTAAGTTTACTTTTCATTATGTCTTCTTATATTGGTTAATTTTTCTTTTTTTAACCATGTTCACTTATTACTTTTCTTTTTTTTAAGATTTATTTATTTCAAGCCCCTCCTCCCCCCGCACTGCTTTGCGCTAGTTGTCTACTCTCTGTGTGTTCTTCTGTGTCTGCTTGTCTTGTCTTTAGGCAGCACTGGGAACCGATCTTGGGACCTTCCGGAGGGAAGAGGCACTCAACCTCTTGTGCCACCTCAGCTCCCTGGTCTGCTGCATCTCTTATTGTTGCTCCTCTGTGTCTATTTTTGTTGTGTCATCTTGCTGCGCCACCTCTCCATGGGGGCCAGCACTCCACGCAGGCCAGCACTCCTGCACGGGCCAGCATTCCGCACGGGCCAGCTTCCACGTGGGCCAGCACTCTGCGTGGGCCAGATCGCTTTTCACTAGGAAACCCTGGGAATCAAACCCTGGACCTCCTATATGGTGGATGGGAGTCCAATAGCTTGAGCTACATATGCTTCCCACTTATTACCTTTTTAATTAAATAACTAAAATATTTTTAAAAATTTCAAATTAAAAGTTCCACTGGGTGCCAAACTTTGAATAAAAATAAAACCACACCAAGAGCACATTATCATGATATTTTGGACCATTATCCATTTCTTATTAATTAATTTCAGAACAAAAGCCACAAAGATAAGACTCTAAAAGTTTCCAGAGAGAAAAAAAAGCTTGTTGATTGCACAAATGACTGACGGGAAAGTTGCCAAATAGGAGGTCAATCACATAAAGCTGAAAGATGTAAACCCTTAAAAATCAATTGTAAGGTTCGTCCATGTTGCTGCATATACCAGAACTTCATTCCTTTGTATGACTGAATAATATTCCATTGTTATGTATATACCACATTTTGTTTATCCATTCATCAGTTGATGGACAATTGGGTTGCTACCATCCTTTGAGAATCATTAATAATGCCACTAAGAATATTGGTGAGCAAATATTCTGTTCAAGTCCCTGCTTTCAATTCTTTTGAGTATATACCTAGTAGTGGGGTTGCAGGGTATTATGGTAATTCTATGCTTAACTTTCTGAGGAACCGACAAACTGTCTTTCACAGTTTTCATAATTTGTTAAGCTGCCTTGTCTTTTACTTTATTTTTTAAATTAAAATACAGTTAAAAAAAAAAAAAAAGGAGATATCTTCACTTTGCAGACAGGGAAATGTAGGCTCAACAAAACAAACACATAAATTAAAATCTAAAAGAAAAACAAAAATTAATTATCTGGGAAGAATGGCTTAAGTATTCTGTGTTTAGCAAAACACTGAGTTTTAAAAATAATAATTATAAAAAAAATAAAAATAAAAATAAAAATAATAATTATAATTTCACGGTTATATTTTTGGGGCAGATTGGATTTATAGGACAAATTAACTTTTCCTACCAACTGATAAAACAACAGTACTTTACTGAAAGCCATCTTAATCTCAGAAGAATTACTGGGCTTCTGCATAGACACTGGAGAGAAAATAAATTAATTCACATGAAAATAAGTAATCTTTTAAAGATGAAAAAAGTTTTGTTTTTTTTTTCCCACATGAATGTTAAGGAATGTGTAGTGTAGTATAGGCTTCTATACTGAATATATTGAAATACCATAGGCAAGAAGTATCACAGTCAAGTGCCTTTCAGTAATTTTCAAAAAGTCTAACATTATTTTTAAATGGTAAGTAACTTCATAGATCTGGATTGTTCACTATCCTTAAAGTAAATCATCAGTTTCTATTAGGTCCCTTCATTGCAGCACAAAGTTTTTTTTCATTTTACCAATATCTCTTGAATCAAACAATGAACACTGTCTTCAATCTTCACGAATTCAATTTCTAACTCTAAAACTGAAAACAGTAGTTATTAAGTACACGGAGAGATAAGCTGAAGAGAAAAAAATAGCAATAAATTTGTCCAACTTTTCCTCAAAGATGAGCTCTAGGATATTGAGAGACAATTAAACCCAATTCTACTCTAAATATTTTTAAAAGGTTTGGAACCGAATTCACAGAAATTCTGATTTAATTGAAATTGACCTGGAATTGAACTAGGCGTTGTTTCTTTTTAAAACCTCCAGAGGTGATTCTTATGTGCCTCTAGGGATGTATATAATATGTTCTTTCACACTGAGAAAATGTTTCATTGTTTAAAGAAATTATGTTATGCCTTGATAAGGAAATTGTCTTGGGACCTTAACTTGTATGTATGTGCAAAACTGAGGACCAATTTAAAATAAATGTACCCATTCTCATTATTTATAATTCCCCTTAGATTATACAGACATTATTGTTCTTCGTATGATTATTGCAATTATAAGCTCCTTGCCAACTTAATGCTTTGAATAATTCTAGCTTGCAATTCAAAGGAATTGTACAATCACCAAGAAAAATGGAAGAGATGAGAACTAAGCCCTAGAAGCAACAAATGTCAGCAGATCCCAAGGGATTATTAAAATGTTATTGGGCAGGAGGCGGATGTGGCTCAAATGGTTGGGCGTCCGTCTGCCATATGGAGGGACCTGGGTTCGATCCCTGGGACCTCCCGGTAAAATTAAAAAAAAAAAAAAAATATATATATATATATATAGAAGGCGCATGGGCTGCCAGGCTCTGTGTGCTGCTGAGCCATCGGGCCCCGGGAGCCATGCAGCAGGATGATGACGTAACAGGGGAGAGACAAGACGAGATGCTCTGAAAGCTGCAGAAGCCAGGAGCCGTGGTGGTGCAGGCGGCAGAATAGCTGTCTCCTGCATCGGAAATCTCCAGGATCGAATCCTGGTGAAGACTGGAGGATGAGAAGAGATGGCAGGAAACAGACACAGAGAATTGCTCAGCGAATGGACACAAAACAGCAAATGGGGAAGGGGGTGTTGGTTAAAATGGATAAAATAAATAAATCTTTAAAAAAAAAAAAAAATGTTATTGGGCAACCAGGAAAAAAAGGAAGAATGATAGATGCCAATAAATGAATTGACAAATGAGACTTAGGTGCAGAACAAACCGAAAAGGTCTTAAAGTACAAGTAAATAACTTTCTCACGGACTTTGGGCATTTGCATACTTCCCTTTCATTAATTTTAAAAGCAGCTAAATAGGATGTTTTCTACTTCTATAATTCTTAAACAAAGAAATAAAGCTTCTCCTTATTTATATTTTGCTTCTGTTGGTTTTCCTTTGGTTTACTGCCCTGCTTTAAATAAAGAAAAAAATTTTCCCTACTCCAAATATAAGAAAGGAGAAAAGAGGAAAAATAAGGAGGAAAGGGAACACAATGATGAAAGATGAAAAGGCTAAGAAAAACTTGAGGTGAACACGAAGATATAGAGAGAAGTTCCTAGTAAAGATCTTACACTTGGTCAGTGGGCTTTAAAGTATTGCTTACTGTGGCAGACCAATGGTTCTGAAATGGTTCTGAACCAAAGGGAAATGATCAGAAGTGATGTGTGATACTTCTGGACCTTGTCCTTATATTCTTGGCCCACTTACTGATGGCTGAGAGATGACAAGAATTAGAATAGCTGCCTAAAACCCAGAAATAGAAGCTACATGTTGAAGATGGCAGAGGCACATATCACCCATTTACCTTTTACATCCGGGCTACTGTTAGGTAAAATAAAATATTTTTTTGCTTAAACCACTGCATTTGGGGGTCTTTTAATTACAAAAATTCAGTGTATATCCTAATATAGTCAACCATCCTTGCACCTTAAAATACCAATGAGTTTATTTTCCAATACTAATAATTCAAAGGCCTTAATAGTGAGTGGCCTGAAAGTCAAGATTTGTGTTTCAATTCCATTACTAAGAGAATGACCACAAGAAACTAGCATGGGCCAGAGGCAGCAAGATGGCATTGGTTAAAGTGGCTCTCTTGCAAAAAACGGCAGACTGTGGGCAAGATCCTGCCCAAATGAGATGTTTTGGGAACCAACAGAGCAGAAGGCTTTACGGCATCGATCAGGAGGGAGATGGACAAAGAGATAAACTGTTCAAAGGAACACAGACAACAACAAGGAAATAGAATAAAAAGAACAAAGTGTCAAAGAGAAAACTTGACACACACACAAAAACAGCAACTAAATAAAACCCTAGAATAGAGAGAGAAACTAATGAACTGAATAAACCCATCAAGAAAAAAAGATGACCAGACAGCAACAAAAAAGTACAAACCATACTAAGAAACAGGAAGACATGGCCCAGTCCAACGAACAAACTAAAAACCAGGAAGAGATGCAGAACATCGAACAACTAATCAAAGCTGTCCAAACAAATATTATGGACCAACTTAACAAACTGGAGGAAGAGATTAAGGATATTAAGAAGACATTAGAAGAACATACTGAAAAAACTGTTATCATACATAAAAAGATAACGGATATGATAGTGATGAATGGCACAATCCAAGAAATCAAAAATACAATGGAAGCACATAACAGCAGATTTGAACAGGCAGAGGAAAGAATTAGTGATGTGGAAGACAGTACATCTGAAATCAAACACATAGTAGAACAGACATAGGGCAGGAACTTAGGGATCTGAACGACAATACCATACGCAAAAACATATGCATTATAGGCATCCCAGAGGGAGAAGAGAAGGGAAAGGGGTCAGAAGGAGTGTTGGAAGAAATAATGGCTGAAAACTTCCCAACCCTATTGAGGAAGATGGACGTACATGTCCAGGAAGCGCAACACATGCTAAACAGTATAAATCTCAACAGGCCTACTCCAAGACATATATTCATCAAACTGTCCAATGCTCAAGACAAAGAGAAAATACTGAAAGCAGCAAGAGAAAAGAGAACCATCACATACAAGGGAAGCTCAATAAGATTTAACTGCTGATTGCTCATCTGAAAGCATGGAGGCAAGAAGGCAGTGGTATGACATAGCTAAGGTACTAAAAGGGAAAAAAAACTTTCAGTCAAGAATTCGCTACCCACTAGAGCTGGCATTCAAGAATGATGGGGAGTTCGACATATTCACAGATAAACAGAAATTAAGAGAGTATGCCAATAAGAAATCTGCCTCAAGAAATACAAAAGGGAGTTCTGCAGATTGAAAGGAAAAAACAGGAGAGAGAGAGTTGGAGGAGAGTGTATGAACAACTAAAAAGACAAAAAGAGAAATAAAAACAACATATGAAATACATAAGCCAAAGAAAATATGGCTAATGTAAGTAATTCCTTGAGAGTAGTAACACTGAATGTTAATAGATTAAACTTACCAGTCAAGAGAAACAGATTGGCGGAATGGATAAGGAAATATGACCCATCTTTATGCTATCTACAAGAAATCCAGCTAAGACCCAGGGATTCAAGGAGGCTGAAAGTTAATGGCTGGAAAATAATCTTGGAAGCAAACAATAACCAAAAATGGTTGCGAGTAGCTATAATAATATAGGAAAAAATAGACACTAATTGCAAAACTATTTTAAGAGACAAAGATGGACACTATATATTAGTAAAAGGGGTAATCTTTCCAGAAGAAAGAACAATCAAAAACATTTATGCACCTAACCAGAGCACCTCAAAAAACATGAGGCAAACACGCTACGTGGAAAAATTGATGTCTCTACAATTATAGTGGGGGACTTTAATACTCCATTATCAACATTAGACAGAACATCTCCACAGAGAATCAATAATGAAACAAAGACTTTGAATAATACATTTGAGGATCTGGACCTAATAGACATATACAGAACACGACACCCAAATACAACGGGATATACATTTTCTCGAGTGCATCTGGATCATTCCCCAAGATAGACCACATCCTAGGCCACAGAAAAATGCTCAATGAATTCAGAAAGATTGAAATTATACAAAGTAACCTCTCTGACCAAAATAGAATGAAACTAGAAATCAGCAAGAGCCAGAGAACCAGATTAGGCACAAAGATATGGGAGTTAATCAAAATACTCTTAGATAAACAGTGAGTCAAGGAGGAAATCTCAAAAGAAATCAGTAACTACTTTGAAACGAATGAAAATGATAACACAACATATTAAAACCTATGGGATCCAGTAAAATCTGCACTGAGAGGGAAATCCATAGCCATAAATGCATATATCATCAAAGAAAAAAGAGCTGAAATCAAAGACCTAACTGCACACCTGGAAGAATTAGAAAAACAGAAACAAATTAGCCCCAAAGAAGCAGAAAGAAGGAAATAAAAGAGATTAGAGCAGAACTAAATGAAATAGAAAATAAGAAAGCACTAGAAAAAATAAACAAAACCAAAAGGTGGTTCTTCGAAATCATAAAATTGACAAACCCTTAGCTAGACTAACAAAGAAAAAAGGAGAGAAGATGCAAATACACAAAATAATAAATGAGGAAGGGGATATCACCACTGACCCCACAGAAATAAAGAGTATCATAAGAGGATACTTTGAAAAATATATGCTAACAAGAAGGATAATTTAGAGGAAATGGACAAATTCCTAGAAACACACAAGCAGCCCACATTGACGAAAGAAGAAATTGATGAACTCAACAGACAAATCACAAGTAAAGAGATAGAATCAGTCATCAAAAACATCCCAACTAAGAAGAGCCCATAAAAAGATGGCTTCACAGCTGAATTCTACCAAACATTCCGGAAAGAATTAACACCAATCCTGCTTAAACTCTTCCAAAACATAGAAATAGAAGGAACATTGCTAACTCATTCTATGATGCCAACATTACCCTAATACCAAAGCCAAACAAAGACACCACAAGAAAGGAAAACTACAGACCAGTCTTTCTAATGAACCTAGATGCTAAAATCCTCAACAAAATACTTGCTAATCATATTCAACAACACATCAAATGAATTATACACCATGACCAAGTGGGTTTCATCCTAGGTATGCAAGGATGGTTCAAAATAAGAAAATCAATCAATGTAATACACCACATAAACAGATCAAAAGGAAAAATTCACATGATCATCTCTACAGACGCAAAAAAAGCATTCAACAAAATACAGAACCATTTCCTGATAAAAACACTGCAAAAGATAGAAATAGAAGGACACCTACAGCTAACATCATATATAATGGTGAGATCCTAAAAGCTGTCCCTCTAAGATTGGGAACAAGACAAGAATACCCACTATCACAGCTCCTTTTTAACATTGTGTTAGAAGTACTTACTTGAGCACTGAGGCAAGAAAAAGATATAAAAGGCATCCAAATTGGAAAAGAAGAAATAAAAATTTCACTATTTGCAAACGACATGATCCTATACATAGAAAGCCCTGAGAAATCTACAACAAAGCGCCTAGAACTTATAAATGAGTTCAGTAAAGTCACAGGTTATAAGATCAATGAGCAAAAATCAGTAGCATTTCTGAACACCAATAATGAGCAATCTGAGGAGGAAATCAAGAAAAAAAAACAACAACCATTTACAGTAACTAAAAGAATCAAATACCCCAGAATAAATTTAACTAAAGAGGTAAATGACATACGCAGAAAACTACACAATATTGTTAAAGGAAATCAAAGAAGACTTAAATAAATGGAAGAATATTCCCTGTTCATGGATAGGAAGACTAAACATCATTAAGTTGTCTATCCTACCCAAACTAATCTACAGATTTAATGCAATCCCAATAAAAATCAACACAGCATTTTTTACTGAATTGGAAAAACTGTGAAATTTATTTGGAAGGTCAAGAGGCCCCAAATAGCCAAAGACATATTGAAAAAGAAAAATGAAATAGGAGGAATCACACTACCTGACTTTAAAATATACAACAAACCCACAGTGGTCAAAACTGCGTGGTATTGGCATAAGGACAGACATACCGACCAATGGAACCAAATCAAGAGTTCTGATATAGATCCTCACATGTACAGTCATCTGATATTCGACAAGGCCACCAAGCCCACTCAACTGAAGGAGAATGGCCTCTTCAACAAATGGTGCTTGGAAATTGGATATCCATATCCAAAAGAATGAGAGAGGAACACCATCTCACACCTTATACAAAAATCAACTCAGGATGGATCAAAGATCTAAATATAAGAGCCAAGACCATAAAGACATAGGAAGATAATATAGGGAAGCATCTACAGGACCTTGAAATAGGAAATGGTTTCATGAACTTCGCACCCAAAGCACAAGCAGTGAAAGAAAAAACAGATAAGTGGGAATTCCTTAAAATTAAGAACTTTTGCACCTCAAAGGAATTTATCAAGAAAGTAAAAAGGTAGCCTACCCAATGGGAGAAAATATTTGGCAACCATATATCCGATAGAAGCCTAATATCTAGCATATATAAAGAAATCCTATACCTCAAAAATAAAAAGACAAACAACGCATTTAATGGGCAAGCAACTTGAAAAGACACTTAAACTTCTCCAAGGAAGAAATAGAAATGCCTAAAAAGGACATGAAAAGATGCTAAACATTACATCATTGGTATTGGATGTCAGTGATGGAGGTACATGGGAGGAAGTTCACCTGGACATATATATAAGGTATATAAATGTGCTCAAATGTTCATGGGGTATTGCCACAGTGGGTGGAGATCCACCCAATAACTGAAAGAATACTGAATTCCCATCCTGAAGAGCTCTGCCCACATTCTCTAATGGAACAGCAACAATCCCCCAAGTACAGGGGCAATGACTAGCAAAGGAGGATGGTCCATTGATGGGCCCTGATATTAACGACTATGCTTATGAGCCTTTGCTCTTGAAATGGAAACGTTCAAAGCAAAGTGGATATAGAGGAATAAGCTATTAACTGTGCCAGGAAAATGGAAAGAGGTTAAGGAAAACTACTAACAGTGAGTAATGCTTACCTTACACTGAATTTGGAAGTATGAGTAGGCATATAGACAGTTATTTCAGGTAGAAGTAAAATTCAGAGCACGGCATATAGTATAATTTAAGTAGTCAGACATGGCTAGGAAGAGGTTAACAAGATAAGACACCTAGTACTTTTATATTATATTGTTTAACTTATTCTTTCTATACATCAGGGCTTCTCAACAAGGGGTCCATGAGCTTGAATTTAAATTAAAACAAAACATTATTCTTGTGGGGATGTGTTGGTGCAGGTGTGAAATATTTATTAAATAATACACAGTACAGCGTGGACTTAGTAAGGGGTCCATGGTTTTCACCTGACTGGCAAAGGGGTCCATGGTACAAAAAATGTTAAGAGGGAAGCGGCTGTGGCTCTATCAGTGGGGCTCCCGTTTGCCATGTGGGAGGCCCCAGGTTCGGTTCCCGGGGCCTCCTGGTAAAGGCAAGCCCGCCCGCACGGCGTGGTTAGCTGACCCAGCGAGCACAGGCAGCAAGGGGGGGACAAATGAATAAATAAATAAAATCTTAAAAAACAACAACAACAACAACAACAACAACAAAAAAAAAAAGGTTAAGAACTCCTACTATACAGGGTTGACATTAAAGGATTATAAGCAGGGGAACTTATATCATCAAAATTTTTTTTTAATAGAATCAATCTGAAAGCCATACAGAAGATGGACTGGAAACAAAAATACAATTTAGGAACTAAAACAGTTTTTTAAAAGAAAAACTGATAACATGTGATTTACAACTTTGAAAATGTAAAAAAATATTTTATAATAAAATGGGAAAGAAGGATACAGTTTCACACTAGAACAATGAGTATATTATACTATAAAGAAAGGGGACTACACCTTTGGAAACTTATTCAAATTAAAATAAAATATCAGACTCTTTATAAAGAATAAAAATGTAGATTAGTAGAATAAAATGCATACAGATGAGCTTTGAATTCAGTTTCTTCAACTTCAAAGAACTTAATTTGTTTTTTTAAGCTAGAGCAATAGATTTCACTATCTATCCATCTACTCCTCCATCCATCTAATCAGTCAAACCAACAAACATTTACTAAATGCCTAAGATGAGCCAGGCCCATTTTTTCTGACAAGTCAGACCAAACTGCAATACAATGAAGTACTAAATAAAGACTTCTGAGAGCTTGCTGAAAGGTAATAATTTGAAAGACAGACCCCACTGGATTTATAAAGTAAAGGCACCTAACAATCTACCTTTAGAGCAAATATTAAAATTCAAAATACCGCCCTTTTTTATTCCACCTTGCTCTCCCACACTGATTCTGAGCAAGCTTATGATGTTTTCTGGACAATGGACATTAGCAAAGTTGATATGAAAAAAATTTGTGAAATAATATTTGCTCTCTTTCATGCTGCTCTTGAGGTCCCTACAACCAGTACCACCTGAATAAGCCAGGAATAGTCTGGTGGATGACAAGAGACCGTATGTCAATACCCCAGCTAACAGCCAACTGAATGCCAGAAATGAAAACAAAGCCATCCACCACCAATTCACTGCAAATGAGTAAGCTTTAGTTAACTAAGCCTGACCCAGACCAGAAGTAGTGCCCAGCAGAGCCCAGTCCGAATTGCTAACCATTAGACTTGTGAGCTAAATAAATGACTGTTGTATTAAATCACTAATTTTTGGAGTAGTTTGATAAACGGCAAAAAACTGGAACAACTAATTTTTTCTCATTGCTCTAGTTTATGCTACAATGACAGATGTGAAATAAGAACTTGGTAAAAATTAAAATTATAGTATTTTCATTTTGCATGCATGTTCATGCTAAATTAGTATATCCCGAAAAACATGTTTTATTTTTGTCAGAAATTAGCAAAGCTATGCATGAACATCAAATACTCAAATAACTGTTAATATAGTTCTTAGTTAATAGAACCGATAAAGATGCTGAAAGTCAAATTTTGCTCCTTTTTCGAAGTGAAAGCAATAGGTGCTTATTGAATCTTTGTTATCATTCATATTTTTACAAATCAAAGAGATTAAAAATAAAACATTATCATGAGTTTAAGGGTGTTTTATAACTCAGCATACTGAACTGTCTATGGGTTCAGAACTAGAGCCACATCTGCTAAGGATCACTTCCTCTAAATGTTTCTACCCCGAGTACATTTAATTTTATTTACCATTAATACTTCACCACCTTTCATACCCTTCAAAATACAGGAGAAATTAAAAAGTACCTTTAATCTTGCTTCGTAGATATTTTAGAACTTCTTGGGTTCCTTTCTGAAAGGGTGGAAAGACACATATTCACCACGTCTTAAAGTTTTATACATCAACATGTATGTCTGAGTTTCAAATTAAAAACAAAGATATGAATTCTAAATATACTTACATTTATAATTTCTCTTCGAATTGTTCTCAAAGGATTTCCATCTAATGCCAAGAATTTCAAATGAAGGTTTCCCAAAGTATAGGGCAGACTGCAAAAGATTAAATTTATTTCATGAAAAACATTAAATATAATTCAACCAAATACTTGTCTAAAACTAACAAAATATGACAAACTATACATCACATGTTCCAAAATATAGATTTGCATGAATCCGTTAATTCAACTTAACTATGGTTCACTAGCTCTAAATTATTTGCCCCATGAGTAAACAAAATTCTCTCTAGATGAAAAAAAAAATGACAAGCAAAAGGGAAAAAATAATGTTCAATTACCAATTCATGTTTTCTTTCAATAAGGAAAGTCAATTTTTAATCTTCAACATACAAGAAGATAACCTGTGTTTATAAATATAAATATCCAATCTCATTAATATTTATTAAGCACCTACACTGTACTAGGCATTGGTATAGGGCTATCAAGATCCTTGCCCTTAAGGTGTTCCAAATTGAACAAAGTAAAAATACATGTAAACGGTTAACCAAAATATAACAATAGGAATTAGGATATGCTGCTGGTGAGAATATAAAATAGCAAAGTCAGTTTGGAAAGAAGTATCTTTCAAAGTTAAGTATACACTTCAAATGCTTACCATATAACTCAGCAATCCCACTCCTACATATTTACCTAAGAGAAATGAAAATACTGTCCACACAGTCTTGTATGTGAATGTTCATAGCAGCCTTATTCATAATAGCCAAAAAAATTGAAAACAATCCAAATGCCCACCAGCTAATTAGTGAAGAGATGAATAAACTGTAGCATAATCTCTACAATGTAATACTACTCAGCAATAAAAATGAACACACTACTGATACTCATAATCTTATGAATGAAATCTTAAAAGCTATATGCTACATGAAAGAAGTCAGACACAAAAACCATATACTGTATGATTCCTTTTATATGAAATTCTAGAAAAGGTAAAACTACACCAACAGGACACACTAATAGTTTCTGGGGACTGGGGATGTGGGAGGGACTTGACTGTAAAGGACATGAGGAAACTTTTTGGAAGATTATAATATTCTCCATGACTGTAATGATGGTTACATGAATATATACATATGTCAAAAGTCATCATATTGTATACTTGAAATTGGAATTTTACTGTATGTAAAACAGATAACAACAAATGAATATGATATAAAAACATTTATAATAAGATAAACGCTAAACCATAAAGTTGCTATGAGAGTAAAGATGTACAAACTGGGGGTGAACAGGGAGTTGCAAAGCTCAGATTTGGGCCTAAAAAGAGGAATGGGGTTCCATTAGGCAGTGAAGCAGGAAAAAGGCATTCTAAGATTAAGTAAAAAATGAAGAAATACTTAATATCCTTAGAGTTCAGTGTAGTCACAAAGCAGGATACTTGCAGGAGAGAATGATTCAAGTCTGACAGTGAGATGCCCTTGAATGTTATGGTAAGTCTGGAGTTAATCTTCCAAAACAAGTGGTTCTCAATTGCTAGTTAAAAGACCACAGGCATAAAAATCTACTAGGAATTCTTTAAAAAAAAAAAAAAAAAAAAAGTCTAGGGCCCCATTGTTAGAGATTCTGATTCATTGGGGTCACAGAACCTTTTTTTTTCTTTTTTAAGCCTCTCAGGTGATTCTGATGCACAGCCATATTTGGAGAAGCATATATGGCAATGTAAAACCATTCAAAGCTTTTTAAGCAGAAAAGTGACCTAATGGTTTGTATTTTATAAAAACTACTCATAACAGTATAGGAATCAATATTTTAGTTAAAGGAGATTTGAGAGGGGGATCAAAATGGCTTAGAATTGTCTAATATATAGAAAGTATGGAATTGGGAGAGAGGAAAGAAACTAATATTTACTGAATGCCATTATGTTCTAGGCCTTGTGAGATATGTACACTTAATATACAGAGCTCTGGAGAAACAGAAACATATATATCAGAAATATTTGTACCAATTACTTTATTTGGTTAATTTTGGGTTCAGTTTTTGTTCTGTTTGCTTTCCACCACTTTCATTCATTAGACTTAATAAAACTGCCATTAGGAAAATATTCACATGTAAATATTTATAAGAGGCAAGACACTATTTTTTTCTTTACTTGTAAGATAAAGCACTTTTAGGGATAGCTAGATCACTTACAAATGCTGTCACACACAGAAATGAGTGAAAAGAGTGGTCACTATCAGAGTATTCAAATCTATGGTCAAGGTGTACTATATACCATATGTACACTGTGAAAACAATTCTAATTTTTAAAAATACTTAAAAATGTATACACAAGAAAAAAATCTGCCTTGCCTAACTTTCTCCTTCTGTGAATAGCATCCTCATCTTTCTGTCATCCAAGCTCAAAACCTCAGACATATAATTGGTATATAATCCTAGGTAAACCTGAATTTTATCTTGTATCTGTAAAATAATTACATCTCTAAAAATTATGGTTCTGTAACTTTTTATGATTCTTTGCTCACTACATTCCTCTTCCCCATCCACAACATCATCAATCAATTGTGAAATAATTCTTATTCTAACTCATAATGCCTCTCACATCTGTCTTATTTCTCTTCTCACTGCCACCACAGTTCAGGTCCTCATTACATGAGATAAATCTACAAATCTGTCAATGAAGTGAATCGAATATAGCAAGTTCTCCTTAGTGATAACTATTATTAGATTAATCTGTTTTATTTGGATTTCCCACCTACAAAACCATTCCTACTCAATGTATCGAATCCACTTCACCCAATTTTTAATGAAGTTGGTTTTATTCACAATCTTTCAATAATGAAATTAACCAACAAGAGTCTCTTTCACATGGCCTCAGCTTACCTCTAAGCCCTGAATTCTTACAACCTCCCTACCAGCATACTATTTATCAGCTCAATTTGACTGCTTGTTGTTCTCTGAATACACTCTGAAATTTTCTGAATTCCCAAAACTTTGTTTGTGCTGTTGTCTTCCAGTCAAGTGGATCATTCTTACCACCTTCTCTCTTAAATTCTGAACTCTAAGCAATGAACTTGCCTCATCCTAGTTCCAGCCATGAAATCTTTCCTGATTCCTCTCACTATGCCCCCAAAACATATCTCCTTTAGAGTTTTATATATATTTAACAAATTCATCAAGTATTTATCAAGTACTGTCTATGTGCCCAGGCACTGATCTAGGAGCTAGAGACATAACAGTGAATAAAACAGATAAAAATCTAGTCTTCTTAGCTACATTTTAGTGGGTTAGAGTAATTTGTAAATACATCTGATTCTTTTAGAATATTAAGCTTGATGCTAAGAACAAAATCTAATTAATCTTTGCATGTCTGCACAAGATATATGCTAAATAAATACTTATTGAATTTAATTTTTAATAAAAGACCTCTGCAAGCTTTTTAAAACTATTTTAACTTATGAATTGTAACCAAGTGCAAACACTATTTCTTATTCATTTGATCCTTAAACTTACCTAGTAATATCATTGTTGCTTAGGTCAAGCCTTTCCAAAGACTGTAGTAGTGTAATTTCATCTGGTACAGATTTTAACTTGTTATCCCTCAGATCTAACACAAGGATAGAATTCAGATGCTTAAGGTGTTCTGCCCCTAATATTTCAATATGGTTTTCACCTACATGCAATTCCTACAAAACAAAAGATCAGTTATACGTATTTCTGTATTCAATTTTATACCAAATAAGAAAAATAAAATTATGGGTACTCAATTTCAATCATTCAAGAAATACATGGAAAAAAACACAGCTTTCTAAATACTTAAATTTTCCATTATATTTAAGCTATATTACAGCTCCAGAATGGCAAAAAATATTTTCAAAAATTTTCAGGCAACATAAAATAGTCACATTTATAGAATTAATAAAACTATAAATCTAACAACTACACATATAAAAAATGAAAGTTTCAAAATAAATCATCAGTATAAAAAGTTATTTTATACTATAATTGGTATGTTGGTGATTAATTATTGAACATTACAAATAATTATTTCCCATTAACAGAATCTACAATTATCAGACTGATAATTAGTTCATCTATGTAAATGGATGAATTGCAATTTTTAAAGTTAATTCTTCTTTTAAAAATGTCTATTACTAACAATACCATTAATGTCATTGGTCATATTAAAATTCTCTTAAATATTAATATAGGAAAAATGCAGTACATATAACATATATATATCCAATGTAAAACAAGATTAGTGCTCCTAAAATTAATTTTTATAATTAATTTTTGGAAAATAATTAATTATATAATAATCAACTAAACAGTACCTTCAATAGTCTACAAGAAGAAAATTCTGGCAGAAAACGTAATTTATTTCTCCGCAAATAAAGCAATTCTAGTGAATCCATGCCAACCAATTCAGAAGGTATAGTTTCCAAGAGATTTGAATTACAATCCAAATGTTTTAATCCTGTAATATAAATTAGGTAACAAAAAAAGTACTTTAATAGAGAAAAAAAATATTAGCCTATGGTTGTATACACCTTCAATGTATATGTAATTAATCACCAGGAGGGTTTATAAACCTGTGTCATGGTATACTGCTATAATTATCAGGAACACTAGAATTTTAATGAACTAAGTAAAAGTAAACTAAGTGCTTTTACAATTAATTATAAAGAGAAATGATGATACTATAAATAGTATTTAGTAGTCCATGTCATGTTTGTAATAGATTTAAAAATAAAGTACTCTAGTACTGTCATCATGCTCTAAAATGTATAAACTATATACTATATATTATGATATATTAGTATTTTCCTTAATTATTATGCAACTTTAAAAAGAAAAAGGTTAATGTAGTTAAAGACCTATAAACATGCTGGCATACTGGTTGTATAAATAGATGCCAATAACTCTGGCTAGTATGGGGCTTAGGAACACCTGTATTTCCAGGCAAGTTGACTTTCTGGCAAAAAAAATCTTGAATTTCTATGTATTTCCTTCCATACTACCTCCCTCCTTCCCTCTCTCCACCTCTGTCTTCCTTTCTTACTTTCTTTTTCTTTTCAATTTACATGCTTTCCTTAATGCCTTGGATAAGACTCTTGACAAGAATGCCTACTATATGGCTATACCATAGGAAAACATTGCTAAATTATTCAATAGAAACCTATGTTCTTGCCAATAATTCAATATAGATCAGATAATGAATTCTCTTAGAAGCATTATACTTATTGTACTCTGTTGCTTTATGTCTTATTTTAAATTGAGCATTATTAAAGGAGCATAATATTTGTAACTCTGCCAATATCTATAGAGGCCTGTTGCCCTTTTTGTCTTAGGAAATTTTTATCCCCAAGAAAGGCAGGAATATATTTTTTTCCCCTGAATGAGATGGTATCATGTATTCTTGGTTATCACAATACCTCATGGCTTTGGGGCTTTGAATTGGTAAATATTCATGATGTGTGAAAAGGCATGATACATTCTATATGTTCTTGACCAGATGAAAATGTATGCCCAGTTGTGTGTATACATGCACAGGACCTAGAAGGTGAACTAAACTGCTTGTGACTATGGGTGACTTTTGTGTTCTTTGCTTTTATTTTTCAGTTTTCTGTATTGCACAATTAAAAGTTTGAAAAAAAAGAATGCCTACTAAAGTTCAAGAAGAATTTTCTTATTTGTAGTCTTTCTCTTATCTCCTGGATCCTTCTTTCTTAAAACGTAGAACAGAAAACGAAAATGGGAAAAAAGAAAGGTCTTCCTTTTATTGAATCCCTAAAGACTTCAGTAAGCAGTTTTCTCCTTAATCCATATTATACTCTTCTACTTACCATGGCCTCCATATATTTTCCACAAGCTCACTCGCAACCCTCTAATTTGAGTAGGGAACACGCATTTCACAATTTTTCCCCTATACTTTAAGTTTGTCAATTTTAACATAATTCAAAACCGGACTGATATAGCACTTTAGACTATTTCTTTTAGAGTTGATAGCAACTAATTGCTTTTCCAAACAAATATAGTAATACTACTTTCAACTAATATAATAATTTATATAATATTTGACTAAAGCATTAAGACAAATGTCACAATCTGATCCACCTCAAATCTAGTAAACTTTATAAAGAAAAATTTATTTTAGAGTCAGGAACTATAAATTTATAACTTTGCACTTAAGTGCATTGATTGAGAATCTAAACAGTACATAGTAGAAGGAACAATGGGGAATGTAATAAGAGGATTCAAGCCCTGGCTATGTAAAATTTACTGCATAATTTCAAAGTCCAAGTTTATGAATGATTGAAATGTAAACGATATACATCCCACCTACCTCACAGAACTGTTGTGATGGTAAAATTATAAACATTTTGAGTTATGAAAGACCATACAAATAAAAGACATTATTGTTAGAATCCAATTATTAATAGTGAAATGAACTAAATGTCCTACTGGTGATAGCTTAAAATTATCACTAAATGATCACTAATTATACAGTGTATTGGAAAAAATACTGTCAACTCAAAATATTTTTCTACTGATTTTTCTAAATGTTCTTATCTGCAGAATTTACTATGCAATTTATGAAAAAAATCCATGCTTCTTATATCTTTATTCTAGACAGTTTATATTTAGCTCTACCTTCTAATACATTTATTGAAAAATGGCAAAGACAAGTAGTCTTAATTACTGGTATCCTAGGTAAAGGCTCTCCAAAAATTTATGACAGATTTAATTTATACACTCCTATTATAAATGACAAATGAGAATTAATGTAAAGTAAAACACCACAGTTTTACAAATACACCTCAAAATAACCTGCAATCAAATGTAGGAAATCAATTTTAAAAATTGAATAAGCAGTTACATATGATTAGCAAAACAAAAATAGGTAAACAGTCTACAGCTGATAAAGAGTGCAGCCATCAAGGAAATATAATATAGTTTGCCTTTAAACAAAAAAATCATTCTAATGATTTGACTCTAAATTACAAATTCTAAGATGATGAAATACACTTATATAGCTATAATATGACCACTATTAGACAGGAGCAAATCTAAACTGTAGAATCACCTCTTGGTGAATGCTGAATGAATGAATGAAGAGCTAGCAAACAGCTCGAAATCTTAATTTCTCTGGTAAATAATTTTATTATGACACATAATTTTCTTTTCTTTTTTTCTTTTTGCTATGCCAAAGTATATTTTGGTGATAGTTCTTTAGGCAGTTACTAGACAATCAATGTCCTGAAGAAAACATGACTAGTTGCTTTTCTTTGGATTTACCACCATAAAACCTAGTACTTTTGTTTTTCTGAAACTAACTACAGTAAAAAGTATTTTTCCAAATCTAAGTTATATCAACATCAAATTTATATATCCTAAAAAACAGAAAAGATTTACTTTTCATTCTACTTATTTCTGCCGGCAAACTCTTCAGTTGATTACTGGAAAGATTGAGTCGCACCAAACTGGATAGAGAAGCAAAACTAGCAGGAACAGTTCTAAGATGATTGTTGGAAAGATCCTTTAAAAAGAGAGAGAGAGAGAGAAGGAATGAATGAATGACTAAATAAATAAATGATTCCTTAAGGGCATTTTAGGTTTCAGAATTTTGAGGGAATTGCAACATAAAAGAAAATTTTACAGATGTGATAAGTTTTACAATCCTTACTCGCTAGAAATTTTCCACATTCATCATTCATTTCCTCAATATACTTTTCAACATCTGCAGGGTTGTGATGTGCCCATTAATATGGTAGGCAGGATTAGAATGAATTCTGACTTAATATTTAGTTAGTATGTATAATGGATTAGTCACATTATGGGTAATCTGTAAATAAAATGGAAAAAAAAACCTCTGCAAGAAAGAAAAATCCTTGAATAGAAGAAAAATAAAGCTGAAAAAAATGATTACTTCAATTTTTGAATAAAAAAATATTCCCTCTTGGTTCTTCAACTTTTCTGCAAATCTGGAGTTATTCCAAAATGAAGAGCTTAAAATGGAAAAGTTACTGACAGAGAAAATATATTAATACAGAAATTTTTAAAACATTTTAAAGAAGCCATTTCATTCCAGTAATCTCCCCTCTAAATTCTAAACAACAGAATTACTAATAAAATTAAATATCTAATTATCACAGTTAATGATTTATATGTAAAGCATAAGTATGCTATGCATAAATTAATCAGTAAATATGCCAAGCCATTCCCTCAAAAATTATTTAGTACTATTGTGCTAAGCAGTTTTTATATAAATTTTAAAAATATTACTAGTTTAAATGATTACAGATGTGTTTACTTTTAATCTGTTTTAATACAGTGCTGTTCACATTTATAATTTTTTTTTTTTTTTTTTTTTTTTGAGGTACAGGGCTGAGGATTGAACCCAGGACCTTGTATGTGGGAAACTCACACTCAATCAATGAGCCACATCGGCTTCCCTGAGTTGGGTTTTTTTTCATTTGTTTTGCTTGTTGTTTGTTCTTTTATTTTTAGGACGCACCGGGAACCAAACTCAGGACCTTGCCATATGGGAAGCAGGCACTCAACAGCCTGAGTCACATCTGCTCCCCTACATTTGTAACTTTAAAAAAAAAAAAGATTTATTTATTCTCCCGACACACACACCCCTTGTTATTTTGCACAGGCTGTCTGCTTTCTGTGTCCATTCACTGTATGCTTTCTGTGTCTGCTTGTCTTCTCTTCTCGTCTTCTCTTTAGGAGGCACCAGGAACCAATCCTGGGACCTCCGATGTGGGAAAGAAGCACTCAATCACTTGAGCCACCTCAGCTCCCTGGTTTGTTATGCCTCTTATTGTTTATCCTCTTTGTCTCTTTTTGTTGCATTAGCTCTCTATGCGGGTCAGCCTGCCTTCACCAGGAGGCCCCAGGAAATGAACTCCGGACCTCCCATATGGTAGACAGGAGCCCAATCGCTTGAGCCACAGCCACTTCCCTATAACTTTTTTGATACTGTGCCCTAAAGAACACAAGTTCAACTGAAATAGCCTTCCATTATGCAAACGACTACCTGGAAACCCATAAAGGAGAAACTAGGTATTGCAGTTTATTATAAGGTTTCCTTCTAGCTTTTAACTCTAAATGGACTCTTTTTTAATCAACTGCTATCTCTTATCTTTTACCACTAATTTTTATTTCCAATTTGATCATGAGTAGTAGAGAAGAGTATATATTTTGATTTCAAACATTAGAGCAGATGAGGGAAATATTATCAAGAGGTAATTACAAAAAAAAAAAAAAAAAAAAGCAGTGGAGCTCTTTTCCTTCTAATTAAAAATAAAATTTAAGGCTAAAATGACATAGATGAGTTTTCCAAAACATGTAACAGGAAAAATAATAAGAACATAATATGAAATAACTATATAGAATGGAGATTATATATTAGAACCTTTGATTTAATAAAGCTGAAGTCTATCACATGGGATACCTTATAGTGTAACTTACTCTTTTGGTGGCAAAGTAAGAAATAAAAAAGGATACATTATGGAGTCAAATTGACTTATTTTAAGAATCCTGATTTTGTTATTTATTAGGTGCATGACTTTGGATAGGTTTGCTTCTATACACTTTAACATCTTATTTGTATTAGGGAATAAAACTACTTACCTTGCCATATGTAAAGCACAAAGCAAAGTACCTATTTTATTATTCTTAATAATGACTAAAATAACATTTCTATTGACTTATGGTTATCCGTATTTGAGAAAAAAGACAGAATGAAATTTTTGCTAGAAAACATGACCATTTTGAAAAATGGGGAAAAAGTCAGGCCTTGGAGGGATTATCTGGACACTTAGAAGACAGGAGGGCAACGGGTGCTGTAGGGAGGAAGTGAGAATGGGTATAGAAAAGGGAATTAGTATTAGGTTGGTGCAAAAATATTTGCAGTTTCGCATTGTTGAATTTTGCCATTTGATATTGGAATACATTTTTAAATAAATGTGGTTATGTTATACATCATTTTAATGTGCATTTCTTGCTGTACATATTTTTTGCTAATGGCTTATTACTTGCTGTTTATTTTATATTTATTTTGGACTATGGAAATGATGTTAGACAAAAAGCAAATACGAGTGATTTTCTTATTTCAGTTCAAAATGGGTCGTAAAACAGCAGAGACAACTGCAACATCAACAACGCATTTGGCCAGGAACTGCTAACAAATGTACAGTGCAGTGGTGGGTCAAGAAGTATTGCAAAGGAGATGAAAGCCTTGAAGATGAGGAGCATAAGGGCCAGCCATCGATTGCCAATTTAGAGCAATCATCGAAGCTGATCCTCTTACAACTACGCTAGAAGTTGCCAAAGACCTCAACATTGATCATTCTATGGTTGTTTGGCATTTGAAGCAAATTGGAAAGGTGAAAACACTCGATAAGTGGGTGCCTCATGAGCTGACCAAAAATAAAAAAAATGATTGTTCTGGAACGCCATCTTCTCTTATTCTACGCAACAACAATGAACCATGTCTCATGCGACGAAAAGTGGATTTTATACGACAACCAGCGAAGACCAGCTCAGTGGTTGGACCAAGATGAAATGCCAAAGCACTTCCCAAAGCCAAACTTGCACCAAAAAAAAGTCATGGTCATTGTTTGGTGGTCTGCTGCCAGTCTGATCCACTACAGCTTTCTGAATCCCAGTAAAACCGTTACATCTGAGAAGCATGCTTAGCAAATCGATGACATGCATCAAAAATTGCAACGCCTGCAGTTGGCAATGGTCAACAGAAAGGGCCCAATTCTTCTCCACGATAACACCCAACTGCTGGTCACGCAACCAATGCTTCAAAAGTTGAACAAATTGGGCTACGAAGTTTTGCCTCACCTGTCATATTCACCTGACCTCTCGCCAACCGACTACCACTTCTTCAAGCATCTCAACAACTTTTTGCAGGGAAAATGCTTCCACAACCAGCAGGATGCAGAAAATGTTCATCGAATCCTGAAGCACAGATTTTTATGCTACAGGAATAAACAAACTTATTTCCCATTGGCAAAAATGTGTTGATTGTAACATTTCCTATTTTGATTAATAAAGATGTGTTTGAGCCTAGTTAAAATGATTCATGGTCCGAAACCACAATTCCTTTTGTACCAACCTAATATATGCTAAAGACTCTTTCTTCTATTCTGCTATGTTATAAAAAACTCTGAATAACAAAGTCATCCTCATTGCCCCTTTTTCAAACACTAGTCCTGAATTAAAACTTAACTCAATTTCATAAGAAAAAACTAAAAATTACTAATTTAAAAATCTAATCCAAGCACACAGTTTGATACTCTAATCAATAAAATCAGCTGTCCAAGTTCCCATTATTTGAATCATACATCCTACTTCTCAGCCTGATGAAAAAATCCCATCATCCCCAAATTTTATGAAAATTGGAAAAAAAAACAACTTACTAAATCTTCTAAATTGAAGAGTTGTTCAAATCCCTCTGGTATGCAAATTAGTTCATTATGCTGGAGATACAGGCCCTTCAGGTTTCTTAGATCTGTAATTTCTTTAGGGAGTATTTCCAATTTGTTATGGCTATTGATTGATAAAATAAATGCTGAATATTTTGGTCATAACACAGTAAATATTTATCAAAGTTATATAGGCATTTTTGCAGACATGAGCTCATTAAAAAAAATGAAATGGTTACTAACATTTAAGTACTTGTCAAACATCACATCCCAAAAGTAGACACTCATTAAAATGATAGTAATCTAGGGTAACCAAATTTGGGTTTTCAATGGGAAAAAAAATAAACGTTTTAAACCAAACAGAAATAATTTGTGAAATTTTGATTGTTTGCTCATAATCAACTCTTGATATTGTATAAAATGTTAAAGGACAAACTCTTAACTTTTTATAATGTATCTGATGTTTAGAATTTTGACATATATATATATATATATATATACACATATATACACACTACATTGGAGTTGCATCTTATATGGGGATTATGTTCTACTCAAGGCAAAAATAGCTATTTCTGTTTGAGGGCCAGTCATGTCAAGTTGAACGTAACATGCAACTCCACTATTCTTTGTACTTGGCCTTAATTTTTCAGTTCAACCCTCCTGTGGAGATAGTCAACGTTTTGGTTCAAGAGAAGTCCCAAGTCCTGGTGATGATACTCTCACTGATAATTAAAATATAACTGAACTTCTTCCCAGGTTTATCCCAACTAAACTATTCACATATGAATTAAACTCTATTTCATGCCTCATACAGTTAATTCACAAAAACAAACAAACAAACAAACAAAAAACCCCACAATGGAATACAGAAGGTTATAATAACTCTAAATTACATTAAAATAAAACTAGGGAAAATTCCAAAGGATGTCTTCTAAAATAAGAACCACAAAAAAGTTGTTAAAAATAGATTACTACTGGGAAGTGGATGTAGCTCAACTGGTTAAGTGCCTGCTTCCCATGTACGAGGTCCTGGGTTCAATCCCCAGTACCTCCTAAAAACAAACAAATGAAAAAACCAACTTTCATTGGGGATTGGATGTAGCTCAGTGATTGAGCAGCTGCTCCCCATGTTTGAGGTCTTGGGTTCATATCCCCGGTACCTCCTAAAAAAAAAAAAAAAAAAAAAATTACTATTTGTTTGTATTTTGATAGGGATCTAGTTGAGAAGAGATAATTCTCACCATAAATTTCCTCCATCTCCTTTTCTCATGTAATTCTTCCACAATAACAAGCATACTCTTAAATGACAAAATCTAAAGCTTAAGCCACATCCACTCACACTCCCTCTCTTCTTTCCCTCAACCCTCCCCACTCTTCCTTTAAAGGCCAAATCTATGCCTCTGACTTTTTGTTTTGTTTTGTTTTTTCTTTTTGCCCATGACTTTTAAAGGGAAGAGGTTCTAATGGTTTTAAAAACAACTAGCACCTTTTTATGAGGATATATAGTAATTTTATGCTTTTCAGCAAATGAGGACTGTTATTTCCTCAAACCAGTCAACTCACATCCAGAAAACTGAGACTTCACAATATTGTGTTGCATAGATCAGTAACCATATCTATTTTATAAGCCAAGATTTTCAAAATATGTTTTAAAGAGCTTAAATAATTTTTTTTCTCCTAAATGAAATCTTTCCCACTTCCTGAATAGTTAGTTAATAGAGAAGGCAAATTTATTCTTTCTTGAAAATCTGGGTGTGTATCGAGAAGCAAACAGAGAGTTAGCTAGAGTCTTATCCACCTGGATTCCCACTGACCTATCCATGATAGTACCATAAGCACACTTACGGAAGCCCGAGTCCTCAGAAAAATTTTACAAGTATAAAATGTTAAAGAGTTTTTAAAACTACTATTATACAAGCCATGGAATTTTTCATCATTAATGAAAGAATTTTAATCAATTTCTTCCTTATTGCTTAACACCTAGATGTTTTTGGAATACCAAGGTAACTTAAAACTTTAGATGTCAAGAAAGAGGTTTTCTAAAATAAGATCACTAAAATATTGTTTCATAAAAATGAAACAAAGTCTTTTTTTTTTTTTTTAAAGAAAAAAACCAACTGGCCTTAAATTCATAAGACTAGAAAGCCTGTAGGCAATTCTAAAACCAAAAATAAACAACAAAAAGAATCTGTTATTTAAAATCTAAAATTCTTATTCTGCTATAATCATTTTGAGATAATATTAAGATACTTTCTAATCTCAGAAAATTCTTAAAAGAATATTACATTTACAGCCTTAGAAGTGCAATATTAGAAATAAATAAACTTACAATTTACCTGACATTAAGTTTCTGAAGATTTTCTAGCTCTCTTAAAGCAGATGGAAGGGATGTCAGCTGATTATCATGTATCTAAAAGTTATTAAAAGACAAAGTCAATAGTCTTAGTCTTATAATTAACAATATATAGGCTTTGTCATTGTACCAAATTCCTCAACAATAATTCCTTGTTATTTTAATTTACCTGCAACAAAATGGGCTATTGGTAATTTATTCTGTATGTAGAAGAGAAAAAAGATTGAAACTGAACAAACTTTTTCAGAAAACATGAAGTATTAAGTTATTAATTTTAACAATTGCAATAAAAATATTTTACCTTATTTAGTGGGATTTTAGTTTCAAATGAAAGAGAAAGGGGTTAGGAACTAACATTGGCCCTCTGATGATATGCTTTCTGACAACATATACAAAAAATACATGAAAAGGGGGAGGGTCTGGAACGTCTCTCATATTCTCAAAGAATCGTATTGCTTTCAAGGTGGAAGGAACCCTAGAGAACACCTAAGTTAATCATTCATTTTACAAATGAAGAAAACAAAAACCTATTTGGCAATTCATTTAGATTCATCTTTTTCACACCTACATTGGAGTATTTTTATATTGCTAAGTATAGCACACCAGAATTCTGTAGATTCTAAAATAAAGTACTCATGCTTCACTTTACCACATGACATGGCAACTAGAAACAAAAACCAGAGACACTGAAAATAATACATGTAAATTTTGAAGTTCAATAATTGAAGACAATAAAGTTGGAGACAAGTTAAAAAATCTTAAGTATGTGCTTAAATTTTTTACAATAATGATAATTGGCTCCTATTTATAGACGTGTAGACTGAGACACTGAGAGGAACTTTTCCAAGGTCACACAGCTATTAAGTGGTAGAATCAGAATATGAACCTGGTGTTCTCCATGACTGCACTCTTAACCATTATGCCATGCATAACAGGTTTTCTCCTTATCAAAGACTAAATTTAGCTCTGGAGGTTTTTCAACTAACAACCCATATTTACAATCAGTCAACTTACATCAAGAATAGTCAGTGCAGGCAGAAGTCTGAGGTCATCTGTAAGTGACTGAAGTTTATTGTTTGATATGATTAGTTTGGTCAAATCTGTCTGCTCCCACCATCGCTCAGTAGCACCAAATGAAAGATTCTGATTAGCTTCTTCAGGAATATCCATATTTATTCTCCAGACACATTGAGGCACTATTGCCAACACCATCACCACCAAAAAAAAAAGAGATGAAAACAAGAAGTGAGATAATAAATGACATACTTTTATAACAGCCATTAACATTACTGTTTATCGACTAATAAATGCATATTCATATTACTGAAACTTAATATGCATTTTACATCTTAGAACTCACTTTCAACTTCATTCAATTATATTTACTAGGCACATACTCTGCACAGCACATTGTACTAGTTATACAAGACAAATAAAACATGGATTCTACTATAAAGTTACAGAATAATGGAGAAGGCATGGAAATAAATATGTGTAATACAATGTTACAACTTTTATAACAGAAGTATGTACCAATGCTTAGAGAAGACTAGTAATAATTTTTAAAAGCTGATAATAATAGCTAACACTTATAAATACCAGGAAATATTTGAACATACTAACCCATTTAAACCTCATAACATCTCTAATGGGTAAGCACTACTACTATTCCTATTTTATAGATGAGGAAAATGGGGCAAAGAAAATGTGTAAGTTGCCCATGATGATATAGGTAGTAGATAGCAGAGATGGGATTTAAACCTTGGCAGTGCTATATTGTTTTGCGTATCAAGATAACACTTAGGAGGAAAATCTGGCACAGGTAACTATTCTCTATTTTACCCCTCCACACAACATTGTGTTATTCTAAGCAGTAAATGACAGTAATTCCTGTAAGATACCACATAAAACAATGCAAATTGAACAGGGACAGTCCATGTCACTATAAAACTTAAAGCTACAAAAGTTATTAACATCCTGTAGTGCTGTAGCAAAGCTGTTTTAAACAGTTCTTCATTCCTTGATAAACATAGGACTACATATGGGTATTATTTAGAACTCTGAGATCCTATTAACCACGGCACTCACTGGTTATGCCTTGCTGTCACTCATTATTATTTCAAAACCATCTGAGATGAAATGAAAACATGTGGTCACAGTTTGAAGTTCAGAACACTGAAGTAGAATTCAGGATGAGTATTCTGATCAGAATCGTTTTACAGAAGCAAAACAAAAGCTCCTGAAATCCGTAAGACTTACAATTGTTCAAAAAAAAACCCCACTTTTATTTATATACACACACACACCACACACTAGTGTTGAATATGCATCAATGCTTTCCCATAATCAATAACTTACTCTTCGTTCTTTTCCCCATTAATCATTCGTGAGGTATTACAATTTCTTACAGAGCTTATAGCATCAAGATTTATGTCATGTTTGCCCAAATAAAAATGTGAAGAACCACTAAAAGGTATAAATATCGTCTAATTATTGAGGAATTTATTGGACACTTTCTAAAAATAGTTTACCAATGTATAAAATAGCAACTATATAGTTAATAATAACATCGATATGTATATAAATGTGAAAATACTACAGAAATGGCTTTTATTTTGCTTTATATAATTTTCAAAATTATGTAAAATTTCAAGCACATACAGAGCCAAAATGTGAAAACAACCAAGTGTCCATCAACAAATGAATGGATAAACAAAATGTGGTGCATTCACACAATGGAATATTATTTGATAATAAGAATGAATTAAGATATGCTGCAATACAGAAGAAACTTAAAAACATTATGCTCAGTGAAATAAGCAAGGCACATAAATTTAAAAATTGTATGATATCACTTATAAGAGATGACTACAAATAGAAAACTCACAGAGCTAGAAAGCAGATTAGAGGTTATAGGGGGTGTTTATAAAATAAAAAAAATAAAAATAAAAATAACCCAGAAGGATCTCTGGCAATTCCCCAAATATTTGGAAATTAAATAACACACATCTAAATAACCCACAGGTCAATTGAAAAAATCAAAGTAAAATTAGAAATTATTTTGAATTTAATAAAAATGAAAATGCAACATATTGGAATTTGTGGGATGCTGCTAAAGCATAACTTAGGGGGAAATTCAGAGCACTAAACATAGTATATTAGAAAAAACAAAAGGTCTAAAATCAATGACCTCAGCTCCCACATCAAGGGAAAAATAATTAGAAACAATTGAAATCCCATCACTAATATAACTGACAAACTGTGGTACAGTTTTCAAAGGAACACTATATAGAAATTAAAAGTAATAATGTATCCATATATAAGTGCTAAAAAAACCATAATGAGTGAATAAAAGCATGTAACAGCAGAATACATGGGTTATAACTTTATATACAGGTCAAAACACTCAAAAATAAAAATACGTATATATATTTTTAGTGAATACAAACAAGTGGTTAAACTATAAGAAAAGCAAAGGGATACTAATCACCAAATTTAGGATAGTGATTATATCTGGATGAGAGACCAGGATGAGATCAATAGTCGAGGGTGGGGGGGCATTCAGCTGGGTGCACGTGGAGCTTTAAATAAGTATACTTTAATTCATACTTCTATGTTGTATATACTCATGTGTGTGCTATATTTCATAATAAAATATTGTAATGTTTCCCATTACATTTGATTCTTGGGAATCAAGAATTTCCTAGGAGAACAAATACGTATACAGAGACATACATACATTACAGAATAATTTATCAGAGCAAAAATGGAAGCAACTAGAAAATTTCAATGTAGAAACAGTTAAATAAACTATGGTGAAATCATTTTTGGAAAAAGTCCTTGGCTAATGTGGCTGCCACCTTCTAAATATCATTCAGGAGACAGACTAGACTAGAAATTAGGAGGTGAGATTTCTAAAAAAAAAGAATAATTTAATGAAATTAAGCCCCACTTTTAACAATTATCAACTCATGGCCAGTCTTGCTTCATCTAGTACCCCATTCCACAATGTCCTAAGACACAACTAAAGCAGCTAGAAAAAGAAAAAATTAACCCAAAGTAGGCAGTAGCAAGGAAATAATAAAGAGTGGAAATCAGTGAAGTAGAAAACAGACAGATAATAGACATGAAGCAATAAAACCGATACCTAGTTTTTTAAAAAGTGCAATAAAATGATAAACACATAGCCAGGCAGGTGAATCAAGAAAGATAAGAAACAAATGATCTATATCAGAAATGATAGAGGGAACATCACTACAAATTCTGTAGCTGTTAAAAGAATAAGAGAATATTATTGTAAACAACTTTATGCACATAATTCAACAACTTAGATGAAAGGGACAAATTTCTTAAAAGGCAAAAAAAAAAAAAAGGAAGAAATAAAGAAGGCACCACAGTAATAGAAAATCTAAGTAGCTTTACATCTTCTAAAGAAATTGAATTTGCTACTTAAAAACTTTCCCACAAAGAAAACCCGCAGGCCATATTGCATCACTGGTGAATTCCTTCAAACATTTAGAGAAAAAAAAAAATCATACTAATTCTAGACAAACTCTTTTAGATAATAGAGGAAAGAACAATTCCCAACTCATTTTATAAGGACAGCATTACTCTGAGGCCAAAACCAGACAAGAGCATTAAAGGGGGGAGGAATATGTAGGACTAAAGGTCAATAACCCTAATAATTATAGAAGCCAAATTCTTTAATGAAATGTTAGCACCTATATATAAAAAGGATAATACATCATGACCAAGTAGGAGTTATCCCAGGAATACAAGTTTGGCTTAACACTGAAAATTAATCAATGGAATCCATCATATTGATAGAAAAAAAGAAAAACATCATGTGATTATGTAAAGAAATGCAAAAAAGCATCAGATAAAATTCATCGTTTATTCATGACAAAAACTCTCAGAAAACCAGAAATAGAAGGGAACTCCTTCAGCCTCTCAAAGGGCATCTATGAAAAGCCATGGTGACAGGCTTTAATGTATACAAGGCAAGGATGCCCATTCTAACTACTTCATTATTCTCTGGAAGTGCAGAGAAGAAGGAAGAATGAAGAAGGGAGAGGGAAGAGGATGACGAAAAGAGGAGGAGAAGAAGAAAAAGAAAGAAAGGGCATTCAGATTGGAAAGGAAGAAGTAAAACAGTCTCCATTAGGCAACAAGATCATCTGTGTAGAAAATCCTAAGGAATCTGCAAAGAAATATTATGTAACCAGTGAATTTAGAAAGGTCACAGTTTCAAGCTCAATATCCAAAAATCACTTGTGTATCTAAGTATTAGTAATAAACAACTGGGAATTTAAGAATCTTAAAGATTTACAACACAAAATATTCAAACACATGAAATAGTGTTAGATTTAACAAAATATGTACCAGACCTGTAATATGAAAATATAAAATATTGCTGTAAACTTAAAGATTTAATTAAGTAGAGAAATACACCATGTTACAGCTCCGAAGATTCAATACTGTCAAGAGATCACTTTTCCCCAAAGTGACCTATAGTTCAGTTCAGTCCCAATTAAAATCCCATAACGCTTTTCTGTAGAAATTAATAAATTGATTCTAAAAGTTTTATTGAAATGCAAGAGAACTTTCTGCAATTATGGAAATTTCCTGTATCTGTGTTGTCCAGTATGGTAGCCACTAGACATATTTGGTTATTGGGCACTTCAAATATGGCTAAAGTCACTGAAAATATTAATTTTATTTAAATTTATTTAATTAAAATGTAAATAACCATATGTAAGTAGAGGCTACAATGGACAACATGGCCCTTAACAAACACTGCAAACAGATTTCTTTGCCTGTTTTGGTTTGTTGGGGGGGGGTGCATATTATACATTTTACCCACTGCCAACAGCGAATTCTAGACATGGGGACACACAGATGGGCTGATGGCAAAGAACTGTCTAATTTGGAGAAGATTCTTAGAAGTGAGTAGGTGAAAAGACAGAAGAAACTAAAAAGTGTTTAAAATTGTGTTTACATGGAAATGTAAAAGACTGTGAAGCCAGTAAACTATAGGAACAATAATTCATTAGATTTAAAAACTCTTTTTTTTTTTTTACTTTTTCTGACAGCTTCAAAGATATACCAATTAATAACCCACAGTATAAAATTAATTGTTTCCTTAAGCCAGAAAATCATTATCTTTCCATTAAGGTCTATATCTTAGCCTATGTCAAATTCCATCTTCTGAAAAGCAATACATATATTAAATGATGATAAACAGTATGACATCCTGGACAGACCATTGATTTAAGAGTCAATGATCTAAGACTCTGGTGTAAACTGTGCCACTAATTAAATTGGCCAGTAACATCTCTGGTCCCCAATTTTCTTGTTGATTAAATGACAGGATACCATTATCACTTAAATGCTAGGATCTGACAACAGAAGTAGAAAAAGACTATATGCTAGGTACATGGTAGTAATTTGGTAACAGTCTATCCTATGAATATCATTCAATGAATTGTCTACCCAATTATGAGCACTTTAAAAGCATGAGCCAAGAAATCTGACCACTATATGAAGGATAAAGGAAAGCTCATTGAAACATTCCATTTTTCTCCACAATTTACTCATGGCCACCAATGGCCTCATTACATTAAAAAAAGAATCTCCATGGGAAGCGGCTGTGACTCAATCAGTGGGGCTCCCGTTTATCATATGGGAGGTCCTGGGTTCGGCTCCCGGGGCCTCCTGGTGAGGGCAAGCCCGCCCGCGCGGCGTGGTTGGCTGGCCCAGCAAGCGCAAGCAGCAGGGGGGGTATAAATGAATAAATAAATTTAAAAAAAATAATAAATGGCCTTTAAAAAAATAAATAAATAAAAATAAAAAAAGAATCTCCATATCAACAAACCACAGTACTGCAGTGTCACTTTCAGATTCTGAAACTTGTCACTTACTAAACTTTTTTTACATCCACTCCCCAATGACAGTTATTTTTTTCGTTTGTTTGTTTGTTTTCAGGAGGTACTGGAGAACGAATCTTGTACATGGGAAACCAGCGCTCAACCACTTGAGCTACATCTGCTGCCACACTTAATAAACTTTAAAGTTTAATAAGAAATGCAAACACACACATATGCCAGAGAAAATAAAGTTATATGGAAGGTATTAACTCAACTGCAGTTTGTGGTTTATACCATCTGAGCCATTGTTATTTTAGAAGCCATGAAGGGAACTGTTCTGTCCTGAAGCCCAGTCCAGTGAGGATATTGTAAACAAAAATGAAACAATTATTTAAGAGATGACAAGGAAAAATACTTTTACCGTTCTCTTCCAGAGAAAAACATGCCTGAATTTCTTTCTCTTCTTGGAGGGTAAGTTCAATTTTACAGTGAATATGATAGGCCTCATTGAAAATATAATGGCTTTTTTTCTAACTTGTATTTTTTCTGTGACAACATCTATGTCATATGACATTCATTTGTTAGTTAGCTCCAACTTTTTATCTCCTGTACTATAAAACATATTAAAATGCAAGCAAGCAAGCATGACATTAATACAGGGAAATGTTTAAATTTGTAATAATATATAAAAAAAAAACAAATCTTGGGCATTGGTAATAACTTGAGATAGACATCAGAAGATCAAGACACTAAAGCACAGAACTATTATTTCAGTAGGTCAATAAATAGAAATGGGATTTTCAATTTACTATCTTGTTCCTTATTTTGTAATCCAAACAAGTAGACTTCCCTAGATCTCAGTATGCTAAAAGTTAAATGTTCACTTCAAGATTCTGCCATTTTATAAAGATTAAGACAGCTTCTTGCTTCCATTTCTAAAACTTGTTTAAGGATCAGCTTGTTCTGACAATCTACTCCCTAGAAGCACAGTTTTTCCCCAGAATTATTTATTATTAAAATAATCTGTATACCTTGGTTCTTATCAACTGTTTAGATTTAGAATATCACATGTTCCATTAAGACAACTAGTAGTCAAAGTACAGAATCAAACTAAATAGTAAAGCAGAACAAGGTTCATATAGACTTAAGGATGATTAATTAAAACCTTGATAAATATATGGCTTGTATTACATTTTTTATCCTGTCATAACAAACTGTGTACACTGAATAAGGCAAATTCTCAACACTCTAAAACAGACAGCATGTCTTCCTGAGGCCTAGGAATCCTAGACCCAGTTACCTAATTCCACAAATGGAAACTAACAAAACTACTGTCTACAAGATAAGGAAGAATAGCTTTACATCCATATTTCCCTCTCAAATAATATGGTTTCCAAACAAATGCAATTGGCTTGTTTAATAAATTATCCACTTACCAACTTTCCTGTCAATTCAGTAGTGTGGCTTCCTTTAGAATTTACAGCATTCTTTTGTTCCAAACTCTGACACCTTCAACTTTTCCTCAGTTTCAGATGAATCACCCAGAAACATTCTTATATCACTGTTCTGCTATGGTTGTGCAACCAGAAAGCAACAATTAACACTTCCTTTTCAATTCCATATTAATTTTATTTGGTCCAATGAAAATGAACTGTGGTATCTATATTGAACCAATCTGATGATACATCTCATGTTAACGCTCATAAAGGGGCTTTAACTTAAAATTTCCAGAATACCTATAATTTCTTCTTTGAAGTTAGTTATTAAGATTTTTTTTGCTAAGTTATAGAACTGACACTCAGAATGATGACTAAAAAATTGGCAATGATACTGGAATATTTAAATTATAGTAGTAATAAGATAGAATAATAAAAATATCACATTTTCCAGGTGACATTGAAGAATGTATAAATAGAAATCAGAAAAGCAGGATTTACTACAATTCCAAAAAAATTTTTTTAATGATTTTTCTTCAATAGGCATAATGCTTTTATAAATAAGAAAATAATAAATGGTATTTTCAAAACAGAAATAAGACCTATTTTTTTTTTTTTTAAAGTATATCTAAGGGGTTGGATGTGGCTCAACTGGTTGGGCGTCCGTCTCCCATATGGAGGGACCCGGGTTCAATCCCTGGGACCTCCCGGTAAAAAAAAAAAAAAAAAAGTGTATCTAAAAACTTTCAAGAGTACCCAGATTTCAGTTACAGGCAAAAGTTAATATCCCTAAATAGATTTACAGGTTTCCTCTTTTTTTTTGTTTTGTTTTGTTTTGTTTATTACAAGTTTCCTTTTTATCAGTGATAAACCAGTCTAAATGTGTTAGGTACCAATTCACAACCATATCAGGTTAATAAAATGCCTCACTGTCTTTGAAGAGCTTCCTTTAAGACTCCCTTCAAGAAGGACACGATCTAAGAACAAGAATCAACAGAATTTTAACCGCTTTTAGTTATATACATCAAAAATATACGTGTACAATCACTTTCATATATATTAGCTCTTATTTCATGTACATTATCTCATATATAATAACAGCAATCTGAGAGAATCCATGTTTAAAAATATGTTTTGAAAACAATTCATAAATTGGGGTTAAAATATTTGGAGGTAATAATAAAGACAATGAGAGGACTTTAAAAGAATAATCAGTGTATATTAAAAAGTACAACAATGTATAGACCTAAAGGGCCAAGTTAGAAAAAAATTTATCAGAAAAGAGAGTAGTAAACATTTTCTGCAATTATTTTATGTCAAAAAAACACTTCTGAACATTTTATCTATACTTCCTGTAACACATATTTTAAGAACCATAATCAACAGGCCGTTGGCCTACTTTTACATGTCACTTATTTACTTAACCATCAGTTACTGAGCAGAGACATCTGGCATAGAAAGATGAATAAAAGACAAATGTACTCAACAATAAGAAAAAAACAACCCAATCAAGCATGGGCAAAAGATCTGAGCAGACACCTCATCAGAGAACAAAGGCAGATAACAAAAAAAAAGTGTATGATGCTAATATTCCCGATGTCCTGATTTTGTGATAATCAGAGTAGGCTAAACATTTGCTATATTAGAAACCACGCATGTGTTCCCAGACCTCGTTTTTCCCCCTAGGTCTGGTTTTTAGAATGCTGGTGATAAATCCAGCCTGATTTATTACATGACCATCCTGTATGGGAAAAGACTGTAACTTTGGGTATCTCTGGTCAACCTTAAGAGCTATAGCAGGGGGATGGATGTGGCTTGGGTGGTTGTCATCCATCTCCCATATGGAGGGACCTGGGTTTGACCCCCGGGACCTCCTGGTAAAAATTAAAAAAAGAAAAATATAGAAGGCATGTGGGCCACCAGGCCCCGCCCGTGGGTACACCACCAGGCCCTGGGAACCACGCAGCAAGATGATGACGTAACAGCAGAGTGACACAAGGGAGAGCCAAGACGAGATGCACCGACAAACCAGGAACTAAGGTGGCGCAGGCAGTAGTAGGACATCTCTCTTCCACATTGGAGGTTCCGTTATCGAATCCCAGTGAAGACAGGAGGAGTAGGATGAGAAGAGAGGGCAGGAAATGGACAGAGTTGCCCAGCAAATGGACACAGAAACAGCAAAAACAGGGGGGTGTAAAAATAGATAAACATAAATAAATAAATAAATCCTTAAAAAAATGTATAGGGGAGGAAGATTCAGACTACAGTTAGTAGTAATACTTTGACAATGCTCTTTCATGATTTGTTAACAAATGTTTCACAACAATACAGGATGTTTGTCGGGGGTGATGTGTATGATGTTACGCATGTTTGTTTTGTAAGATCACAATGTTTACTGAACACTTATAGTTTATGTATGCTCATGTATGAATGATATACTTCAATAAATTGTTTAAAAAATAATAAAATAAAATAAAGAAATTGAGGGAGGGAGGAAGTCGCAAAATGCCATAAGTTGATAAATCTGGGTTTCCAGATGAAGGGGTATATTGGAGTTCTGTGTATTGTTTTGCATTATTTTTACCACTTTCTTTTAAGTTTGAAGTTATTTCAAAATAAAGAGTTAAAAAAAAAAAAAAAAGCACATGAAAAGATGCTCCACACCACATATTATTAGGAAATTGCAAATTAAAACAATGAGATACACCAACTTACCTATTAGAATGACTAAAATCCAAGAAACATACCAAATGCTGACAAAGATGTGGAAGAACAGGAACTCTCACTGAATGTTTATTGGAATGCAAAATTGTACAGCTACTTTGGAGGACAGTTTGGCAGTTTCTTACAAAGCTAAACATAATCTTACCATACGATCCATCAATCACACTCCTAGGTATTTTATCTAAAATAATTGAAAACTTATGTCTACACAAAAATCTACACACAGATGTTTATAGCAGTGTTCTAGTTTCCTAAGCTGCTTAAAGCAGATACAATGAAATGGATTGGCCTAAACAATGGGAATGTATTAGCTTATAGTTTGAGGCCAAGAAAATGTCTAAATCAAGGCATCATCAAGGTGATGTTATAGTCCTGAAGACCAGATGCTAGAGAATCTTGGTTCCTCTGCCACATGGCAAGGCACATGGCAGTGTCTGCTGGTCTCTACATTTCTTCTTTTCCAGGTTTCATTGCTTTCAGCTTCTTGCTTCCATGGTGACACTCTCTCTCTCTCTCTCTCTCTCTCTGTCTCTTACACACACACACGAGGAATGGATTATAATTAAAAACATGCTTTTTCTGGGGTAAATACAGCTTGAGACCACCACAAGCAGCTTTACTAGTAACAGCCCAAAACTAGAAGCAAGTAAGATGTCCTTCAAAAGGTGAATGGATAAGCAAACTGTGGTACATCCAAACAATAGAATATTATTCAGCAATAAAAAGGGATTAGTTATCAGGCCATGAAAAGACATGGAGGAACCTTAAATACATATTGTTTAGAGCAGATGTAGCTCAATTGGTTGAGTGCCTGCTTCCCATGTACAAGGTCCCAAGTTTGAACCCCAGTACTGCCTAAAAAGAAATGAAAAAAAAACAAAACAAAACAAAACAAAAAACAACTTTCATTGGGGAACGAATGCAGCTCAGTAGTTGAGCACCTGCTTCCCATGTAAGAGGTCCTGGGTTCAATTCCCACTACTTCCTAAATATATATATAGTTTAATGACAGAAGACAATATGAAAAGCCAACACTCTATTTCCAACTATACGACATTTTGGAAAAGGCAAAACTATAGAGACAGTAAAATGATTAGTGATAGAGGTTTGGGGATGGGGGAGGGATGACTAGGTAGAACAGAGAGGATTTTTAGGGCAGTGAATCAATTGTTTGATACTGTAATGGTGAATATATGCCTTTTACTATTATTATTATTATTATTTTTTATTTTACCGGGGGGTCCCTGGGATCGAACCCAGGTCCCTCCATATGGGAGACGGATGCCCAACCATTTGCCATATCCGTCTTTTTTTTTTTTTTTTTTTATTGATACATGGCTTTATACATTTTGTCAAAACCCATAGTATTGTACAACACAAAAAGTGAACTCTAATGTAAACTATATATTGACTTAGTTAATAACAGTACATCAATATTGGTTCAAGTGTAACAAATGTACCTACCAATGCAACATGTTAATAATAGGGGAAACTATGTGGGGAGTGAGAGGAAGGGGTATTTGGGATCTCTGTGTTTAATGTACAATTTTCCAGAATCTTAAAGCTGCTCTTAAAAATAAAGTCTATTTACAAAAAGGCAAACATGCCTGCAAAGAGCTCACAGGTTACAGAAGCACAGACAATCATAATAGAAAGTGATGAGGTCTATAAAAGAAATCGGTAAAAAAAATACTCTAAACCCAGAAATAGTGACTAACATACTGAGAAGGCTGAGAAAGGTTTTCATAGACAATGTGACAAATGAGTTGAGAAAAAGGTGGGAGTTTGTAAGGTGGACTGTTGGGGGGGATTGAATTATGGCCGCTACAAAAGGCATGTAAAGATCCCTACCCTGGTCCTGTGGGTAAAACTCATTTGTAAAATAGGACCTCTAAAGTTGTTATTAGGTAAGGTGTACCCAAACTGAATGAGGGCAGCCTTAATCCAATATAGCTGAAGGCTTTATAAACAAAGGAAATAGGACATGAAAAGAGAAGTTGCAGGGAGGAGCCAAGAGCTGGAAGTTAATAGACCACGGAAGAGAAAGGAGAAGACACTATCATGTGTATTGCTATGTGAGAGAAAAACCAAGGACCAAGGATCACTAGCAGCCAGGCCCAGAACACAACAGTCTTCAGGCAGAAAGCATAGTCTTTGCTGATGCCTCGATTTTGGACTTCTCCTAGCCTCAAAACCATGAGCTAACAAATTCCCATTGTTTAAATCAACCCTTTTTATGGTTTGCTTTCACATCTAGGAAACAGTGGACAAAAGAGAGAAGCTTATTCCAAGCATACGGGACAGTATTATTAAAATTTTTTAAAGTATGGTTGTTTGGGGAAACAATTTTTTGTTAATGTCATTGTTGCCAAGTATAGGATACTAAAAAGAGATGGGATAGTCAAGGGCAAGATTTCAAAAGGCTTTTGTAGGTTGTGCTAAGGACTTTATATTGTATCTTGTGGGCTATGAAGAGTCATTAAAGGTTTTGAGTGACATAGTAGAGTATGTGTTTTAGAAAGATAACTCTTAGTATTGACACTAAGATTTGGAGGGTGAGATTTAAAACAAGAAATCCAGGAAACCAGTTAAAAGGCTATTCCAATGGGAACAGAAATGGCCAATCTTTGCTGTGTACTTTGTGTACCAGGCACTTTACCTATATTATTTCATTTAAATTTCAACAGGTTCTATTATTACTCTCACATTATAAATAAGAAACTAAGACCCTCTTCAGTTAGAGCAGACATTTTCTATCATATATATCCTTTTATCCACTCAGCAGATATTTGTTTGCCCGGTCTACTTTATAGGTGGCACAATAAGAAAGCACTCATTAGAAACAAAATGGAAAATTTTAACCACAACCTAAAAAACTGAATACAAATAGAGGAAAACATTACAGGAGAAATACCTTCATCTGTCCCTCTTTCTGTCTCTCTGCTACACAACAGATAATCAGAAGAGCATTGACCATTCATACATGGTATCTACACTTGTACTTGTTAACCTTTAATAGGTTTTTCTATGGTCCCAAATTCAAATACTTTGTACAGTAGCTACCCTGATCCTCAATTTGGAAAATATGATCATTATTCCTTGTAATTAGGGCTCTGCCCAGAAGCATAAAGAAGGTCTTGTCAAGGTATAGTGGCAATCCCTCTGCGCTCACAAAGGGGTAGATAAACTATCATAGGATTTTTAGCGTTGGTAAGTGTCCTTAAAGATAAATTGCTTCTTAAATTAGGAGAAGGAAATTGAGGACCAATAAACCAAAATACTTGCCTATCATTTGATAGTTAATTTAGTCACACATTATGTTATTTATCCCATAGGATGGGGAAATCCGCGAAAACTTTAAATTTTGGTCGTATTCCCAGCAGGGTCCCTTCACTAGAGATCGGGCAGACTAAGCCAGTCGAAATGTAATGAGTGCCCGGATTAGAGCACAGGAGTCCTGGCTAGGCACCTGAGGCAAAGGTGGCCAAAGCCAGGCCAGAGCAAAAGGAGGTTGCCCGAAGCAAGGGCTTCTATGACAAGACGAACAACTGAGTCGTACCTCTGGTTCTTACCTTCACTGAGATTCCTACCCGACAGGTTTAACTGGCCGCTTTTCCTCGCCGCCTTTAACAGCCCCTGCGGTACTGAGTTACCACAGTCTCTCTTCTCAGCTCTGAAGCCCGCCCGGGGATCCCGCTCTGCAGCTACCTTTGGGCGCGACATGTTCAAACCCAAGCTCCAGAAGGAGCCCTTCGGCCGTGACGCTTAAAGGTTGCGACGCTGCAACGCCCCGCGCGTTCGTGAGCGTGCTGGGTGCGCTGAGCTCGTGGCCTTGTTCTGGGCCTTCTGTATTTGCGGCGCGGTGCAGATGTCGTCACTGTCAGCCCCTGAGGCTGGAGGACAGAGGAGCCCTTTTCGTTGCCGGTGTCAGCCTTGTGTTCTGTGATTACTTCGCTCAAGTAAGTGCGTTTAACAGGTTTGAGAGGGCCTTTAAGCATATTGTGTGCCTTACTCCTACGACTTCAGCCTTCTCTACGCTCCCGCTGTGGGGGTAGGTAGGGAAAGGATAGCCCTCTGCTCTCCCCTAGCCTGGTCTGAACCTGGGCCTTGACTGTAACTCCGAGACTTGGGCGCGGTCAGCAGCCTCTCTGGACCCGAACCTGTGTTTGTCGCTAGTGGTGGTGGCGCCAGACCTCAGACGTAGGGAGTAAAACAGATTTTTTGTTCTTCGGACCTATTCTGACTCCTAAAATGAGTGCTCCTTGCCCTGTTGTATTGACTTTATAGCCCAGTGCAGGTTGTAGTGTGAAATAGAAGGGTGGAAACATAGAAGGAAAAAAAAAAAAAACCTTATAATTTAATAAATGCTTTTTTTGCCGATGGTTTAGAAAGACAAGAGAAAGCAAAAGCCTTAGTGTAGCACGAACAGCTTGGACTTTGGCGCCTTAGAGCAGCGAGTTCGCATCCCTGCTGCTTCTCTATCTTAGGAGCTATGTAACTTAAGGCAGTTTACTCGACTGCTTTTAAAGCTTACCCGTTTTTTCATTAATTTAGGGATAATAATTGCCATCTCATAAGATTTTTGAAATAATTATGTGAAGATAAAAATTTACTTTAAATCTTGAGATCTTGGGGGGAAAGGACTCGAGTTCCTAATAGAAGTCAAAATTTTATTAAGTGTTGTTTCCTGGGGAGTTACAATTTCTGTCTGAAACGTACACCTTTATTGATTCATTCAGTAATCATTGAGATTCCAACCTGTTTGGTACTGTCCTAGTTGCTAAACTTTTCTTTGCTTGAAGTGATTTTGTTTTCAAAAGCATCAATCAGGAAACTGAGTCCATCAAGTTTGTTGCGGGTTGGTAGGATATTTGAAAGGTAGGATGACGGTCCGCTGATAAATTCTGCAATCACACACAATTTTGCCTGAGCCCAGCCTCTTGCTATCTGTAAAATTCGTTTTTTAACAACTCGAACCTTTTTTTTTTTTAACTTCTTATTTCTAATACTTTACACTGAAAGAAATAAGCAAGAAAGTACCAGTAGTTACCCTTCAAGCAAGTTAAGAATGGGTTTTAAAGCAAACACCACGGCAGCTTTTGCAAGGTTGCTAATGAGCTCTCCCCCAGTTTTGTCTTGACAGTAATGATAATAGTTACCTATTCAGCTCTTATTATGTGCCAGGCTCAATGTTAATAATACTTGTATTTGCAATCTCTTGTATAACACAATAATCCATTTTGCAGATGAAGAAAATGAGTCTAAAGGAGTTAAGAAACTTGCTCAAGGACAGTCTTTTGTCAGTGGCACGGCCAGGGATTTGAACCTACATCTGTCTTCAAACCTTTCTTGTTAACCACTATGATTTGCCTAGTGGCTTTTGTTTCATAATTTCCAACTTGCTTTTACCCTGGGAACCATTTTAAGAGAACTTCCATTGTGATTTAAAAGATATTTATTAGAGAAACCCCTTTTTCTCTTTTGTAGGCAGCAACAGCCTTTGGGGATTAATTGCCCAGGTATTTACAATAGGTCCCTCCCTACAATGAATTCTTTGTTAAACATTAAAAAAAAATAACTTCCAGGTGTAATTTTCCCATTCATTGTGCTTCTAATTGAAGTCAAATATTTTATTGTTGATGTTGAATTACTATATGTTTGCTCATTTTGTATAAGAGAAGCATATCCTATTTAATGTCAAAGTAATTCTGAAAAATTCAGGTGGGCATATTCTTTTGGTAAATTTGGAAAGGTATAAACTGACATGTGTAAGAATTTTACCAGTATATATCTATAGTGCACTGTGTATTGTAGCTATGTAGCAAATGCAGATTGAGCAAGCAAGTGGTGAAAAAAATTCTACCTCGCGTACTGGAGAAAGTTATGTTTTATTTCAAATTGATGGAAGCTCTGAAAGCTAATCAACTTGAATTGAGCTTCTTAATGAAAGAGTAGCTGTATTAGTGTGAATTTGCTCTTTATATCAATTGTATTACTTTGAGAAGAATGCATTAAAAGCAAACAAACAATAAAACAACCTTTTTCAACACCTGCATTTAAGCCAAAGTATATATTTTTGTTTTTAATGGAATTTACATATACATTATTAAAATAATACGGAATCGTTGATTTTCTCCTCGTTAGAGACTAACTGCATAGCCACCTAGTAACAGAATTTGTCTAGCTACAATTATATCAATTTTATTTATGTAATTAAAAGTTTAACTCTTCTAGCTTCTTTGCTAAATGAAAAAAAAGTGAAGAAACCAAATATGTTGAGACTAAGAATTATATCAGCCAAAGAATGCTGTTTTCTTTCGTAATGGAAAGTAAGGACACTATCAAAGTAAGATAAAATTAAAATTTACTACGATATTTTCAAACATGGCTATATTACTCTCGTGAACATTGTTGCTTTTTACATTTTTTTCAAAGCTGAAAGTTACAATTTATAAGGTGGATTTATTGAGAGAAGCTAGGAATATTGTAGTCAAGGAAAAAAATACTAATTTCTGTAGGTTTTTAAACACATTTGTTTAAAAAAACGACTGAAGCTTTGCACAGTGGCAGTATTGTAACCAGAGGTTTATCTGAGGTGCAATTATTGCTAATTGAAAACTCTTCCCAATACCCCGCCATGAAGACTTGAAATTAGTTGGCTTTAGCTATTTTCTACGGTTTATCCAAGGTGCAATTATTGCTAATTAAAAACTCTTCCCAATACCCTGCCATGATGACTTGAAATTAGTCGACTTTAGCTATTTCTTCTCTACGGAGACTGAATTTAATAAATAAATTAAAAAAAAAACCTGAATAATCGCAAAGTGAGTTTGCTTTGCAGACATTTCTAGGAAGCATCTTTCTGTGTAAAGTAAGAGATTTTTACCCTATTTTGATTCAGTTATTATATTTTAGAATATTGCCTTATCTGTAAGAGCTGATATTTTATGATAAAAGTTATTTATTAAAAGAACATTTTTACTTTTTAACACTGTCATTTTTTATTGGAGTTTAGGACCTGACATATATAGCTTATAAATTGGGTTGGATTGTTAACATTTTCACATACTTGTTTCTGTCGCATATGCTATCAATAAGTTGCTTTAAATTATCATAATTGAGAGCAAAATTATTTAGGAAACAGGCTGTTCATGTTTTGAATATTGAACTTTAAAGGTGTTTGTTATACGTGTCTTTCGGTTTTCTTTAAAATGTTCAATTTCCAATTTCACATATGTTTTCCATTTAGGCCTATAACTACAATCTTTTATAAGTAGCCAGTAGAAAACATCTTATAATATTTCTGGGAGGGCAATACATATTTTGCGTTTTTATTCATTGCTTCAAGTATGGCTTTGAATGCTTTTTTTTTTTTAATTGGATTTGTTTGTGACAGTTCTTTCTGATGGGGAAAGTACATTTTCTTTTGGATTATGCATTTGTATATTCTTTTTATGTTACCTCTGCTTGAAAATTTGACTTTTCTTTATGATTCTGAATCAGGAAGCAGTGAGCTTGCTCTAGGACGTTTAACATTTGATTTAAATGTTGGGTCTTATATTCTCTTTACTTTCAATACAAAAGATTCCTCCTGCTTTAGGGAAATTTCATATTCCTCTAGTAAAAAAGTGAAAAGCATGCCAGTGTTTTGAATAAAGAAAAATGCAGGAACCTAAGATTTTATACCTAAATGCTTTGAGGTGTTTTTTGTTTTTGGTTTTGGTTTTTGGTTTATTTTCTTTTCATTGAAAAATATAATACAAACCCCATATAGAGAACTCCAACAAACCCTCCTCTTCCCCCAGAGACCCAGATCCACCAATTTTAACATTTTTCCACAGATTCCATCTATTTTCTTTCTGAACACTTTCAGTGTAGGTTGTATACATCATGTTCCTTAAACACTTATTATTGCCATGTACATTTCCTAAGAACAAGGATATTCACATATGTAACCACCTTAAGTACAGTTACAAAGTTTAAGAAATTTAATATTGATATAAGATTAATTTTTCATATGTCCCAATAATGTCCCTTTGAGCCTTTTCCAGCTCCCTTCTTAGATCCCATCTAGGGATTTGTCACTGTCTCTTTAGTTCCTTTCTTTCTTTTCTTTTTTTCTTTTTTTTTTCAGTTGTGGGAATATATATACAACGTAAACTTTCCCATCCTAACACTCCTAAGTGTACCATTTAATGGGAATAATCACCCTCACCATCTTTCATTACTAAAACTTTCCTATTTTTCCAAACAGAATCCCTATACCTATTCTGTATCAACTCCTTATTCCCCGACCTCCTATCCTGGTTATCTGCATTATAATTTTTTGTCTCTGTGAGCTTGCATATTCTCCAATATTTTCTTTGTAGTTACCATGGAACTTCAATTTAACATCCTAAATATTTACCAGTCTTGTTTTGGTACCAACATAATTTTAATAGTATAACCAAACTATGTTTCTGTATCCCTCTGTCCCCCCACCTTTATGTAGTTCTTGTCACAAATGACATGTTTACACGCTGATCAAAAAAACCTCTGATTTGTTATTGCATTTTGTGCCTTTTAGATCCTGTAGGAAGTTAAAAAGTAGGGTTACAAACCAAAATGTAATAGCACTGGCATTTATATTAACTCATGCTGTTATCCTCACCAGAGATCTATATTTCTTCATGCAGCTTTGTTATCTTGTCCTTTCCTTTCAACCTTCAGAACTCTCTTTAGCATCTCCTGTAGGGCCAGCCTAATGGTGATGAACTCCCTCAGCTTTTATTTTTTTTTTAAGATTTTATTTATTTATTTCTTCCCACCCCCCCCACCCCCCCCCCCGTTGTTTGCACTTGCTTTGTGCTGTTTTTTTCGGAGGCACCTGGGAACTGAACCCGGGACCTCTCATGTGGGAGGGAGGCACCTAATTGCTTGAGCAACCTCTGTTCTCTGCTCTGTTGTGTTTCTCATTATGTTTTTTCTTCTTGTGTCTTTTGTAGCCTCATCTTGTTTTGTCAGCTTGCCATACCTGCCCATCGTATCAGCTTGCTGTCTTGCTCGTTTTCTTTAGGAGGCACCAGGAACCTCTGCTCCGTGCTTTGTTGTGTTTCTCATTATGTTTTTCCTCTTATGTCTCTTGTTGCGTCATCTTGTTGTATCAGCTTGCCATGCCTGTCCTTCATGCCAGCTTGCTGTCTTCTTTAGGAGACACTGGGAACTGAACCACGGACCTCCCATGTGGTAGGTGGGAGCTCAGTTGCCTGAGCCATATCTGCTTCCCTTGTCTGAGCCACATCCGCTTCCCCCTCAGCTTTTTTTATTTTATTTTTTTTAAATCTGGGAATGTCTTAATCTCTCTCTCATTTTTGAAGACAGTTTTGCAAAGCATAGAATTATTGGTTTGGCAGTTTTGTGCTTCAGCGCTTTAAATAGGTCACCCCACTGCCTTTTTGCCTCCATGGTTTACAGTGAGAAATTGGCACTTAATCTTATTGAGGCTTCCTTGTATGTGGCACTTTGTTTCTCTCATGGCTTTCAGAATTCTCTCTTTATTATTATTTTTTAAATTTTATTTATTTATTTATTTATTTATTTATTTATTTATTTATTTTTTAGGTACCGGGGCCGGGGATTGAACCTGGGACCTCGTATGTGGGAAGCCGGCGCTCAACCACTGAGCCACATCAGCTCCCCTGAGTTGGTTTTTTCGTTTGTCTGCTTGTTGTTTGTTTTTTTTGTTTTTAGGAGGCACCAGGAACCGAACCCGGGACTTCTATGTGGGAAGCAGACGCTCAACAGTTTAAGCCACATCCACTCCCTCTCTCTTTATTTTTGGTATTTGATGGTTTGATTATACCATGGCACAGTGTGGGTCTGTTTCTGATTGGAGTTCACTGAGCATCTTGGATGTATATATTTGTATCTTTCATTAAATTTGGAAAGATTTCAGCCATTTTTTCTTTTAATATTCTCTCTGCGCCTTTCTCTCTCTCTTCTCCTTCTGGGATTCCCATAATGTGTATATCAGTACTCTTGATAGTGTCCCACAAGTTCCTCAGGCTGTTCACTTTTCTTCCTCTTTCTTCTTTTTGCTCCTCATTCTGCATAATTTCAATTGTCTTATCTTCAAGTTCACCAATTCTTTCTTTTGCCAGCTCCAATCTGCTGTTGAACCCCTCTAGGTAATTTTTTATTTCTGTTACTCTGGTCTTCAACTCTTTGGTTCCTTTTCATATTTTCCATTTCTGTTTTGATATTCTCTTTGTGTTTATCATTTTCCTGGCTTCCTTTAGCTTTTTGAGCGTTTTTAGGAACAATTTTGTTAGTCTTTGGGTCTGAGTCCTCCTCATTGATTGTTTCTAATGTTTTAATCTTCTCTTTTGCCTGGACCATCAGTTCCTTTTTCTTTGTATGTCTTGTAATCTTTTGTTGAAACCTGGACATTTTGATATTTTAATGTGTTATCACTGGAATTTAAACCCAAGGTGTCTGTTCCTTAAGCTTGTATCCTATCCTGCTGCTATAGCTCCAGACCAAAGTATATGGGCCTCCCTGATTCATTCTGTCTGTGTGTCTTGTCTGGAGCATGTACGTGTGGCTCTAGGAATTTACATGGATACAAATGTCCCCCCTTCCTTAGAAAACAGTTTCCTCAGGATCCCAGGCACTACACTGTATGTCCTACAAACAGCATTTCCATGCTCCAGGCAGCTTGAATGCTGTCTCACAGCATGCTGTAGGAGGCTCTGTGAGTGGCCTTCTACATACAGGGAATAAATTTTAAGTAGACTTTTTTCTGCTGTGTGTGTGTGTGTGTCCTAGTGCTAACTTAGCCCTTAGGCTCTACCCTTCATTTAGATTGGGGCAGAAGAAAGGGACTTAAAATTTTGTTTAAGACATGGGAAATTAAAATAGATCTGCAGGTCTGCAGATAGCGTCTTTAAAAGTTACAGATTTCTATGCAGTAAACTATTTCCTAAGTTTTTCTTACTCCCTGTAACTAGAAAAAAATATATATGTAAAGCTAAATACTTTTGAGAATTTACCTCAAATTTTCCTGTAAATCTAACATTTCTGTCTTCATTCACGAGGCATTTCTTGTGTGCATACCTGAGTGTATGCCATAGTAATAGCCTACCTTTCCATTAGTGTGGACAAAGACAATTAAAAAAAAGGTGACTTGCTTTATCTGCTGGGAATGCTGTGTCCACTGGGGAGAGTGATTGTATTTACCAGGTCCTATTCTGTCTTTTGTTTGTATTTTGTTCCATCAAAATACAAAAGATCTTTTATGCTTGAGAATGGAAAAAACTAAAGCTGATCATTATATGACTAAGAGGATTGGACAATGCTTTAAGGATTTATATAAAGTGTTATTTTCTAGTATTCTTTGACAGACTTTTCTGTCAATATCCAGCACAGTTTAAAGTTTTCTTAGCATTAGCCTTATAATCTGAGAGTACTAGTTCCGTACCTATAATCAGTAAGGCCTTTTGGACCTTCAAAGTATTATGGAGACTTTTGTAAGCTATTTTCCATATTTCAAAAAGGTTATCAGATATCATGCACTTTCCCATAATATGACCATCTAGACCAAAATGACAGGTTATTTTTTGTTTTGAATTAGAGATAGCATGAACTCTTTGTAACACTGATAATATTCATCATTCCAGATAAAACTGGAAGCCTTCTCTGATCCATTCCCCAAGATAAGCAAAGTGACTCTTCCCCTTGCATACTTCTTTCATTTCACTTTCCACATTATACTGACAGGATCTCTTTATAAATCTCTCCCTGAATTATAAACTGGAAATCAGTCTACAGACTGTCTTCTTATTGTATCTTGAAAGCTCCAAACTTGTTTTTACCCTCAGGGCCTGTTTCCTGTGCCTGGAAACACCTTCCTCCAGAAATTAAAATGGCTTTTATTCAGGTCACAGCTCAGATAACCTTCTCCCAGATGTTCTATCTTGTTTTATTTTCATCACAGCACATTATACCCTTTATATGTTTGTATTTGTTTTTTGAAAGTTTGCCATACTAGACCTGAAGTTTTATTCAGTCAGGGACCTTGCCTTTCTTTTCACTGCTGTATTCCTAGTGGCTAGGAAATCCCTGGAACATAGTAGGTGCATAATATATGAAGGAATTTGTGATTTTGGGGTGTGTGTGTGTGTGTGTGTGTGTGTGCGCGCGTGCGTGCCTCTTAAAATGGGAATATAATGAATAAGACAAGCATGAACCCTACCCTTATGCTATTTGTCTTTTTATCATTGAACACCTTTCTCCTCTAGGCATATTGTAGGCAGCCCTAATGAAGGTTGAACTTTTAAGAATCTGTGATTGGCAGTTACATGTCTGATTCAAAATTAGAAAATAAATTATCTGACATTCTTTATATTCACAGATACACATTTATGAAGGACATGCGATCACTTGTAATTTGTAATTTTGCTGAGTTCACATTCAATCAACCCCATCCCTTTCTAAGAACTAATAGAAGTCATTTAGCTAGTCAGCAAACCTAGCCGATTGGCTCTGCATCCAAATCTTAGTAACAGTGTGTGCTAATCTCTCACAAATTACCCTTAACTTCATTCTGCCATAGAGCCAATTCACTAATGTAGATATTCTATGGGGCCTCTCGTTTTAGCCTCCAGAAATATTCAGGGTCAAGAAAATTTAATTAGCAAGTGTCTTAAAATAAATGACACCATAATTTAGGCATATGTATGCATGTGTTCAACATACCTATATGGGGCACTGACTGACAGATACTGTGATAGGTTCTGGATTGACCCAGAAAGCTCACAGTTTTGAGGGAGGGGCAAGAGACTTATCAATATAACAAATACATGCAGAGAAGAGGAAGCCTTAACTGCTTGAAGAAGTAAAGGCAGTAAGGGAAGGAATGTTCTTCTGAAGATGTCCGTTGGATAAAATGAGGGAGGACTTGGTAACTTGTATAAAGGTACAGTGAATTGAAAGAGTTTGTCATGATTGGGGAACTGCAAGTCTTTGGATAACACTGAATGAAGGTGAGGGAACAGTTCAGAAGAGGTTGATAAATTTGGCAAGGATCTATCTTTTTATAGTCAAATGCTTCAAAATTATTGTAATACGCATGTAAAGCAAATTTTTCTTTAGAAATTTCAGATATCTTTAATATGTTTAAGTACTGTAAATGTACTTTTTAAAAGTCAACTATCAGTGCAATTAATACCACTGAAGTGTACTCTTAAAAATCGTTAAAATGGTAAGTTTTGTGTTATATGTTACCACAATAAAAAAGCCAACTTTTGTGAAATTATAAAGCATTAAGTCTAACATTGAAATATATCTTTTCTGAAGGTTTTAGTGACTAAACAAATTAGTTACAAATTTAATGTTACTAAAGTTTATGTACAGTAAGTATCCCAGGATATGTTATAGTGGTGGAAAGGGAAATCGTGGGAGCTAGGGTGGAAATTTCATTGGTAACTTCAGATCTGTAGATGTCTCACGCTGTGTTTAAGAAAATAAAATTATCGTGGACACTTTTAATAAGAATAGTTGTTAAAGTGTACCGTTTTCTGCAGTGAAGTAAATTCTGACTTAAAAAAAAAAAAGATAATACCTTCCACTTCTCCTAAAAAATGGTGGGGTGGGGGGCGCTGGGATGACGCCTTTCCTCTACCGCGGTTTCTCTAGCTTTTCTTTGGCTGCGGGCGAGGCCTAGCTGGGCCTATGTGGGGCGGAACGGATGGTGACGCGCCCATACACCGCAAGGCATTGTGGGGAGCTCGGGCCCGCGAGTGAGGTGGTTGGAACCGAGGTGGGGGCGGCCGTTTGTTTTCTCGCCATCTCGAACTCGCGCGCTCTCTTCCCCTCCCCCCGGCGTGCGGCGGGGTGGAGAAACGGCGGCGGCGGCGGTAGCAGCGACTGTAGCAGCGGATACCCCACCTCTCTCCTCTCCCGCGAACCGGTTCCTCTTCCCCTTCCTTCTCACTGTTTGTTGTGTGTTTGATGTGTTAAAGCAGGAGCGAGAACACGAGCAGCGCCATGAGCAACACCACCGTCGTCCCCGGCACTGCGGGCCCGGGCCCCAGCGGCGGGCCGGGTGGCGGAGGTGGCGGCGGCGGAGGCGGCGGCACCGAGGTAATCCAGGTGACTAATGTCTCCCCGAGCGCTAGCTCTGAGCAGATGCGGACTCTCTTCGGTTTCCTAGGCAAGATCGACGAATTGCGCCTCTTCCCGCCGGAGTGAGTATCGCCCACCATCATGATTTTTGCTAACGCCTTCCCAGCCTGGGCCTAACCCACAAGATTTCCCTAGGCCCTTACAGCTACTTCCCCTGGGGAAGGTTGCTTTATTTAAGGTTGGCTGTTGGATTTACTTATGAAGGAGTCTGCGTTTTAGGCCGACAAATAATGTAAAGAGGCAGGGCCAGGGCTTTTGGGTGTAGAAACACTGGCTCTTAGTCTCAGGACATTTTCTTTCCTAAATTGTGCCAACGTGGAAGAAGTTTTGCTTGGGCATGTAAAGCCAGACAAACTGTACTTTGTATATATTGTATATACTTTAAAATCACTTTAAAAATCAAATGTTCGTATTTTTGGGTCCTTTCAAAGAAAGCTAACAAAATTTGACCATTCCTATATTAATTTGATGTTCAACTTCCTAGGTGGTAGTTTACTTGTTGCTAAACATTGCTGTTGAATGATTCTGGCCCAGGGAATATATTTCAGAGGTCATACTCTTCTAATAATTCAACTCGAATACTTAGTTTTTATAATCACAAAAAATGGGTTGCAACTGAAACCTAGATTATTCCTTTGTTTAAAATAATGTGCCAATTTGTGATATTTCACAAGTATTCTTGAAAAGGAATTTTATAGAATGTTGTTAAGGTTTTGAATTACAGTGGATGGCTTTTTGTTTTCATCCTGCTTCACGTTCATCTTAATTTTATTGCAAAGGTATTAAATGAGTGGATTAATTGTAAACAAATATTAAAGAAGCTATGAAGTAAAAGAAAAGGGATAATAAAGATTAGAATAAAATAATAAAGCAATCGTGTCCTTGGGAAGTTTTGGTGAAACAGTGAAATTTCAGATGTCATCAGTAAACACTCAGTGAGTACTCACTGTATGTTGGGACTTTTATGATGTCATTTAAATACTAAATAGGAAATTGGAATCCTCAACGAATCTACTGTTGGTGGATGTAATAAATAGTTTTTATCAATTTATGTACGTTTCTACTCAATAGGATTTTTGGTAAAAGTTGGTCAGAAAGAGGTATTTATTAAACACTAGCATATTTCTTCATTTTCAACCTAAAGTATTTTCAAATGATAGTGTTTTGAAACTGCTATGTTGTCTTTAAGTTGTAAGGAAATAATGTGGGAAGTGAGGTTTCAGAGATACTGATCTGCATGAGATTTAGAGTTCTGGAAACACTGTAGGTTTTTCTTATAGTTATTTAAACAAACTTAACTTGCTCTGGTAATGAAAGACATAGCTTGTATAATATGAACATACAAAAATAGATGTTTTGCTATGATTCAGTTTTCTCAATCACAACATACCCTTTATTAAGTTGTTAGTACAATTGATTAACAGTAAAATGGCAGAAAATGAGAGGAAGTCAGTGACACATTTGATTATTGTAATTTTATTACCTTAGGTATTTGAGATATTAGATTTATGTGACATCTTTCTTTACAGTTCCTCAAGGTATTAAGAATTCTGTTACAGTAGCTGACATTAAAGTTGACTTTATTTTCCAAAGATACTTGTTTTGTTATGCATTTATAAAGAGATGACAGAGGTGTGGGCAGTTTTCTTGTTCAACTTTTAACTAATGAATGGGCGGTATCTAGAGCAGGGGTTCTTAAGGGGTCCGTGAGCTTAAATTCAAATAAAAAAAAAAAAAACAATATTCTTGTGGGGATGTGTTGATGCGGGTGTGATATATTTATTAAATAATACACAATCTAGTGTGGACTGGTTAAGAACCCCTGATCGAGAGGGATTCACAAGGTACCAGAGTCTGGCTTTTCACTTTGCAGTCAAAGGAGTAGTTCCATCATGAACAAGATAGCTTAGATTCTAAGCATTAAGAGAACTACTTTCCCTATTTTGGGAGGAGGAGTTAAATATTAACAGGTTTATGCTTTTTGGTTCCTTTATATATATTCCCACATACAGATCATTTTATCTTCTGAAAATGTAGCAAGATTTACAATATAATGAATGTTAGAATATTTTAGTGGTCTTCCAGTTTAGAAGGGTATTTATGTAGATGGCTACTTATGTTCCTTTAATACTGATTTTTACTAATTTGTCTCCATATAGCTAGTTTAATCCAAAAATTTGGGAATAACTTTATTGACAATTTCTGTAAGTTCACTATAGTTTTCAATAGTAGCTTGCTGGATGATGTACTGTAGACCCCTACTGGTCCAAAAGGGTTCATCATTTAAAAATATTTGCTCTTACTTATAAAAAAAATATTGAATGGCTCAGATTACATAAAATTCTGTCTATTGTAAACACATTTGACACCAGTTTCTTATATATACATGTTTGTGTGTGTGTGTTTTAAATAGGACATTCATATCCTCCTGAAACTCCTTTCTTAGGTATGTGCATGATGTGTGTGCTTTCTTTTGTTACTCAAATGTCACCTTAATCAGAGAAGTCTTCCCTGATCACACTAGAAAAATATAACACCCCTGCCTTTATCTTACTTACACTCCTTTGTTTTTATTTATAGCACCTGTCACCAACTTACAGGTTAGGTTTAACTTCCTTCCTTGTCTAGAATATGAGGTCCTTGGGGACATTGGCATCATCTGGAGGACATTTTAGAAATACATACATATGATCAAGAGCTACCTTACACATACTGAAATTGTAGTTTAAGTTTTAAATGCATATTTGGGGGGAAAAATTCCTTGCGTTATGCTGAATATTTCAGTGGCAACCTGCTCAGAAGTCAGAAGACTTCTTCCTTGATTTCATTATTGAATCCATATATTTCTTGGTTCTTTGAATCCAAAATCTGCTGTAATTTCACCCGGTGAGAAAAGTACTGTCTTGACAATGGTGTGTATATATATATATATATATATATATATGACCCCTCTTCAGTATGGCAATACTGTAGCTATTTGAAAGCAGGTATCAGTGTGCCATACTTATTTGTTTATTTTTTTATTTTTAAGGAAAACCATAGTTTGATTCTAGTTGTTCCTAAAATGCATATTGGAAATTGAACATTGAGTGTCTACTGAATGCTAAGTGGTATCCTATTTTATCTTATCCAGTCCCTACAACGCAGGTGGGGAAAGTATTTGATCCTGTTTTACAATGAGTAAGCTGAAATTCACATATGTTGTATGTGTGCCCAAGCCACACATACCAATAAGTGTCAAAAATTAGGCTTTGAACCTCAATGTTGTGACCCTTGTTTATCACTTGATTGGAGTTCTTAACCGGGCAACTTGTAAGTTGTATCATACTTGATGTTGCATATGTATTCTTCAAATCAGTGTTTTTCATGAGATTTCAGAGTAGAGATTAAAAATTGAGTGTGTGTCAGGTCATGATACCAGTGAAGCATATGTCAAAGTTGTGCAGAAACTGAAGGCTACAATAACACTGGATAAATTAAAATTCATTAGTACCTTCTCAGAGACCGGAAGTAGTTTATTGGGTACATGAGTATAAATAACTTAGTGGAGTTTGCTTAGGAAAGAACTAGGTTCCTTTTTAAAAAATCTTTTAAAAAGATACAGCATGTTACAATGTATTTCTTTGGAACATAGTAAAGGGAACACAGGCCTTGTGGTAAGCATAGTCAAATTTTGGGGGGAAAGTTGCACACCTCTTTATTTGGGCTTAGGAGATGTCTTTGTTTATAAGCTCAAAATTCTCTTAACAGAAGTGATTAGCACAGTGTCCAAGTGGTAGTTGAAAGAGAATGCTATCAGGTTTTTTTTTTTGAGCCTTCTTTAGAAGTAAATTTGAAATGGACAGCAGAAATCTGAATATTCTCTATGCATTCCAAAAGATTCTAAAATCACTCTCAAAGGAAATTTTAAGAAACTTTGGAAACAATACCCAAGGCGGCATCATGTTTTATTCTAGTAGCACATAACCTAAAGTTTCCCCTAGTTAACCACATTAGAATATATAATTTAGGGCTGTTAATTGTGTACACAGTGTTGTACTTTACCAAAACATTTCCATCATTCCAAATAGAAACTCTGCATGTTAAGTCTTACTCCCTATTCCCTGTCCCTCTGTCCCATGGTAACCTATATTCTCATTCTGAGTTTGTTTTATTTATCATTGGGTATACACTTGGGTTGCTTACATCTTGGCACTTGTGAATAATGCCACTGTGAAATCAGTGTGTGACTATCTCTGAGTCCCAACTTTCAGTTCTTTGGGGTATATGCCTTGAGGTCAGGAAGTGTGAGTCCTCTGACCTAATTTTTCGAGGTGGCTTTAGCTATGCTGGACCCCTTACCCTTCCACATAAATTTGATTATTAGCCTTTTTATTTCTGTAAACAAAGTTGTTGGAATTTTGGTTAGGATTGCATTGAATCTGTAAAGTGCTTTGGGTAGAATTGGCATCTTAACAATATTTAATCTTCCAGTTCATGATGGAATGTCCTTTCATTTATTTAGGTCGTTTTTATAGTCTGTCTGTCTCAGACTCATTCTGGGTGCACCACTGTTAAATTTTAGAACAGTAGTGAGTGTGTCATGTTTTTTAAAAAATCAAATACCACCCTTTCAAAATAATTTAGCAGTAAGCTTCTACAACAAAAGGTGACTTAGATGGAATTTGAATAGCTTGTCAGCTTTGCTTTGAACTTTGGATTAATCTCTGTGCTCAGTAAGTCTTTGGGGAAATGTACATTGGAAGTTCCAATAGGTTTGACTTCCCTGGCCATATAGCTTCATGTTAATCCTCACATGAGGAAAAAATTTTCGTGTTAGTTCCCAAATTATGAGAAAATTTTCTTTTCAACAACAAATACAAATTTTTGAAATACCTACAATAACCAAATTTGGTGTGATTGCAATTTATGTATACCTGGCTTGTCTCATTTATTAGAAAAGTTAACAAGGAAGCCCAGTTCTAATGACATTAAAATATACTTGAACAGCTATTTGTACCCCGATGTTTGTAGCAGTATTATTCACACTTGCCAAAAGATGGAAGCAACCCAGGTTTCCATCAGCTGAGTTGAGTGGATTAAAAAAAAAAAGTGGTATGCACACATGGTGGAATATTATTCAGCCTTAAAAAGGAATGAAGTTCTGATATATGTAACAAATGGATGAACCTTGAAGATGTCATGTTGAGTGAAATAAGCTAGACACAAAGGGAAAAATATTGTATAATCTCACTAATATGAAATAATTAGAATAAGCAAACTCATAGAATCATAATCGAGAGTATAGATTACCAGGCCATGGAGTTGATCATAAAGTTTTGGTAATGCTTGGTGGTAATAGTAGCACAACACTGAATGTAATTAACAAAACTGAGTTATACATTTGAATGGTTAAAGAGGGGAGTTTTAGATTGTATATATGTTACTAGAATAAAAAAAAAAATAGGACAGGCTAACACAGTGAACCCTATTGTAAATGATGGACTATAGTTAGTTCAATTATAAAAATGTTCTTTCTTAAGTTGTAACAAATTTACCACACTAATGATAGGGGTAAATAAGAGGGGGTGGTATATGGGAACTCTGTATTTTATGTGTGATTTTTCTGTAGGTTTTCTGTAAACCTACAACTTACCTAATAAAAAAGTAAACTAGAAATAAATACATATATTGTTAGAATATCAGGGAGAATTAAGAAGCTGCAGCAGTAAGTGTTCCCACCCCATTCACAGATCTTGATGTAATTGATGTCGAGTGAAGAGCCTGGATTTTTTTAATTTCCCACAGATTTTTCTAATGTTTTATCAGGGGTGATTACTGTTTCTTAGGGTGTTGGTTTTCAGATGGTTTTGACGTGTGGTTGGGGAGCAAGCCCTGCCTCAATTTATTAAATCTGTCTCATGGAGTTTCATGGCAGAAATTTGAGCACCCTATATAAAAAAAAAAAAAACACCCTGCTTCTTGCATTCTCTATCCTGTTTACACTGCCATAGCATGTACCTTAGCACTTTTTTTTTCTTACCTAAGGAAGCAGTTTGCTGAGAAAGTGCCTCTTGCTTATTGGAATTTTCCTTCATGTTACTATTGGGGTGAGGTATTGTTCCAATAAGTGTTGTTTTTACCTCTCTCCCTCTGAATGTGCTCTAAGCTTCATTGCTTATTTACAGAGCCTAGGAGTTGTTAATTTGTTTACATGTGGGTTAAAGAGGATAGGAAACTGAAACTAGTTCTATTGTGTAGGTCAAGAAAACTCATGGATTATCAAATAATTGGCAAATTTCCCAAATATTCTTTGGTCCCTAAAGTGAAAAACTCATGTTTATTTGCTCTGAATAGCTAACCATAATGAAAAGTTTCCTAAGCCAAAACTAATAAGTTACTTATATTTTTAAATGTTTGGTATTGGTATTATGAAAAAAAGTGTTGACTGTCTCTTGTAATATATACCCCAAATCTCCTTTAACTATGAGACTTTTATCTACACTGCAGTTTGCTACATGAGTTCAGTGGGCATAAAATGATTTGAAATGCCATTTTCTCTTGAACTGGTTAATTAAACTAGTACATTTATAATTATGTATTTTTATCTGCTCATTTTACTTTTGGAATGCATGTGTTAGTGAAATGTATGTTTGTATTATAACTCATTCTTTTTCTCTCCTTTTATCTTACTTGTTTATTTTTTTAGTGATTCACCTTTGCCAGTCTCATCCCGTGTCTGCTTTGTTAAGTTCCATGATCCAGACTCAGCAGTTGTGGCACAGCATCTGACAAACACTGTATTCGTTGACAGAGCTTTGATAGTCGTACCATACGCAGAAGGTTTGTGCTTTGTTTAACTCTCTATGGGCATCCTATGATGACCATCTACCTCAGAATAGTTATAGACTGAGTGTTAGTAGCATGTTAAAAATCTAAGCTATTAACATTTCAAAACCCTTGTTATACTGTGGTCTATAATTTTTACTTGCAGGTATATATTTTTTAATTCCAAAAAGTAGAAATCAGATCTGTTTCTATAAGATATTTAGCTTTTGCTTTCTTTTAAAATATTTTTAAGTTCATTAAAACCATGTTCTTAATTGTAATTCCCTAAGATACTTCTACTTAGTTAATTTAATGTTAAGTTCTATGAAAAAGCCCTGAAGGTGAATGATTCACTCCTTGTAGACTTATATAGAAACATTCAAATAAATGCATGACTGTTATTTCTGTTTTAACTAAATGATTAGGTTAGTTCTATATCCTTTGTGCTTCCTCTCACTGATAACTTTTTTAAAAAATACATATGGAATTCCAGTATACCAAGGGTTGCAGTGATTTTGGTTTTGCTAAGAGTTCAAGATTTCCTGTAGCTTAGGTGCCAGATGGGCACTGGGTATTTTGTTTTTATGCCAGATTTTCTTGTTCATTCCTGCTATATTTTCTAGAATATCTCTAAATAATAAATTCTTCTCTCTGTTATTTGTGTGTGTGATTTTTGTAGTGGAGAAGGCAAATGCAAAACCCTTCCAGATGACTGAAAAACAGTGGGTCCTCTGCAGCTACAGGGGATTCTAGACATTAACTAAAGGCCAGCAAGCACTCAAGTCCCCCAAGTGTTTTTCTGGTGTAACCATTTGTTAACTACATTTTCTCTCTTTTTACATTTTAGGCTGTTAAAGTAATTTGACAGAAAAAAAAATGAGCAGGTTATTTGGATCTAAAAAAGCCACTGTGACAAGACATCACTATTTTAATACCATTTTGTAAAATTTTAAGGCATATTTTATAATTAATTTGTTCCCAATGTACTGTTACTTGATTTGCTTTTGGTAACTATCAATTTTAATCAAAGAAATCACATAAATATGACAGAATTACTGAATTTTAAGTTAATAAATTAATGAATATGCTGACCAGGATTTAAATGCTCCCTTTCCTTAATGAATTGTTAGTGGAAGCAGAATCCTGAAACTGTTGTTTTTAGATGCTATCATAGATCTTTGAATACTGATGTGAACATTTACAGCAAGCCTTGTAGAGTTGTGAAATGTCTAGTCCTTAAAACTTAAAGAGAATTGACTCTGGTTTTATAAAGAAATTAACTTACATTCATAGACTAGCTAAGGCATGCTATGTAATAACAGTACATCTCTGTCTCCATGATATCAAAGTGTGTGGGCCCAGTTTTAAAAAAAAAAAAAGGAAAACTTTGGACTTAGAAAGATTTTTTTTTTTAAATTTTGTGTTAGTGTGTTTTAATTAAGCATTTTCTTTTATATCAGTTTACCTATTATGTAGGATAAGACTTATTACCAAGAGAAAATTTATGGAATTCAAATTCAGGGTAAGATAAACGATAGGTCTTGGAACAAGGGTCAAATCATATGAGTAATGTGCAAAACATTTTAGTTAACCTGTAAATTTAAAGATTCTTAATACCTTATTACTACATCATAGTTTTCAAGCCCTGGACATAATACAGTATATCATATAACTGGCTTTCATATTTTTAATTCATGGTAATTTTTTATGGTTCTGTTTTTGAGAGTCAAATATTGGAGTGTGAATAGAATTACAGAAATGCTTAGTTCAGAAATCTATATTGGGTATATTTAATTTTTGATATGATATGCTGTATTAATGTTGTCTCCACTAAATAACTTGATGTACTCAATCCGTTTTTCACCATTCACTCTGGTTTTAGCTCTTACTCTTTGGTGTTGGCTCTTGGTCAGTGTGTAGAACAATAGAAACACAATCTACGGTAAGGAATAGTCTTAATTGGTAAAACAGATAGCTGGATTTGGAAGGAACTCTTAATAGTAGTAGATTTGGGGTTTATTTAGGTTCCTTGGTTAATGTTTGTTTCTTTTGTCTGTTTCTTTTTCTTTCATTTCTACACATTCATGCAGTATTTCATGGTTCTATCAAAGCAGCAGTAAAAAATATACTCATGACGCATGAAAATTAACTGGTGAGGGGCCTCATGGCTATTTTTAAATTGTAGTTTTATTTTTAAATAGTCTTTTTTTTTTAATCAGAGGATCGGATGCATGAATTTTTTTTTAATGGATGCAGATCTTCTATCAGGTGTCTCACAAATTCAAGAGGAATTTAGTTTGTCAGAAATGTTGCAAATGCACTAATTTGAGTAAGATGTTGATACTTAATATATCCTCTTGAGACATAATTTTGCATGCAAAATTATCCCATAATCTTTGTAGGTTTGTTAATATATGCATTAATGCCCTATATCTAAATGATCTTCTCCCTCTTCCCCCACCCCGTTCCATAACTCTTGGTATCTAAATTGATGACAGCTCTGACACAAGCAAGATAACAGTGCTGTGTAGTATACATTTGTTTATATTATCGGCACTTCTCAGTATAGGTGGAAGGAACCATTACCTTTATTTAACAGTGGTTTTTCTTTTTTGTTGTTGTGTTTTACAGTTCTTTTCCCTGGTTCAGCCTGAACTATATACCAGGCCCTGCTGAAAATACCACCCAACAGTTTTCTTCTGCAGCTTATCCAGTTTCTCTTAAGTGCCCTGTACATATTGTATGTTTTATGATGAGATGCAGTTTCTTAATATGTATTACAGAAATACTACTGGTATTTGCAAATATGTAGTTTAATTGTATTATTGAACTCTCATTTTGGGGGCTTGGGCACATTAACAGATTAATCCATCTGTATAGGGCTTTTGCTGTTGGATAGAATTTAAATTGTCTGTATAAATATTTGTCTTAGGACCCTTAGCTTTTATCTGAATACACAGATGAGGTTTTAAAAACAGACATACATGTCTTTTTGGCTTTAGGAGTTTGGCAAAGTTAGTTTTTGAACTGCCACTTATATAGCAGCAATTTTGGTATGGCTAGCATGGCACATGTTGGAACATAAAGCATTTTACTGTACAGGTAAGGAATGTGCCATGTTTTACATATTCTTTCTCTTTCTCTTTCACCCATTCCCACACACACATCCTGTGTGTATTCAGAGACCTTCAGAAACATTCATATTCATTTTCATGAGTCAGCAAAAGCCCTACACTTGATTCCAACAGAATATTTCCTTTACATACTTTTCTTCTTTTAATTTTTACAAAATTTGTATGGTAGGTGTAAAAGAGAATCATAGTAACTGTACCATATTATTAACCCCTAAATCAAACTTTTTTTGTCTTGTGTATCTTGATTTTTCTGTGTGCTTTATAGTGAAGCAGCCGACACGAGTCGTTGTTCATAAAACAGCTTTTGAAAGTTGAGAGCACACCCCTGGAGAACCGACTGTGCTTGCTTACGTTTGGTTCATGACTTAAAAATCGAGTACAGGTGATGAAATCTTGGCAGTGTTAACAAAAAAGTAGTGTGTATTGTGCTATTTTTTTTTACTCTAGAAACTTAACCATTTGTAGAGAAAAAAGGAAACAAATTTTCACACATTGAAGTTTCATTCTGACATAAAATTAATGATAAATAATCATAGAAATCAAGCTTTATATTTTAGCGAACATAAGTACTTTCAACAAACTCAGGTGGTGTATCAGGGAGACATTTTCTGGGTGTTTTTGTGTGTTTTCTGTCTTGCAAGAGAATGTGTTCTAATGCAAGGATGTTTCTCTGCAGGAGTTATTCCTGATGAGACTAAGGCTTTGTCTCTCTTGGCACCAGCTAATGCAGTGGCAGGTCTTCTGCCTGGTGGTGGACTCCTCCCTACTCCAAACCCACTTACCCAGGTACTAGTTCTTCTAAATGCTTAAAAGCTAGAAATGAACACAGAATTGTGGACACAGCTAAACCTATTTGAGCATTTTAGGAGCAGTTATTATTCTTGTTCATATACTAAATATCACACATATGCAGTATGATAAGAGAGTACATTATATAGTCATAGATTGTAAAGAGAATCTCTTAGAAGTTTGCATATTAACATTCTGAAAATGATAAATATTTGTTAAATGCCATTGGCTCTCAAAATAATCTATAAATAACTGAAAAAATTTCATGAGACATTGTTAAAAAATAATGTCCTCATTAGGACTAGGAATGAAAATGAAACTGAAGTTCAAAATTGTTTAGTGAAAGCTTTGTATATAGCCCTTATTTTTTTCTTTTTCAAAGCCTTTTGGTCTTTTGCTGTATCTTGATTTTAAGTAAGTAGAGACTTGAAAATAAAGATACTTGGTGGGGATGTTTGTTAAGGGAAGATGAAATAAAGTTTGAGGAAATTTCTGGGTAATGTTTCTAGACTTGATAATGCTGTAAGAAACATCTCATTTTATAACTAAAAGCCACTTTTAAATGCCGCTTATTCTAACCACTCAGATTGTAACTGGTTAGTGGTTTCACTGGTAAGAAGGAATGATGAGCCTCAACTAGAACTTTTTAATAGTGTTCTTTTATTATATCATCCTGTCTGCATAAACAATTAGTTCTGCTAACTATTAAGTTAACTGTAGAGTGTAGTATAATGGATAGAGCATGAGATCAGGAGTTCCCAGGCCTTTTGGGTATGATCTTGATTATCATTAACCCCTAGTTTTTCACCTGTCAAATGAGGACCTGAGTGATTTCTAGATCCCTTTGACGTATAAAGAAAACCTGTCTCTAAAGCAATTAATCGGAATTCTTTCAGTGAAGAGACAGACCATACAGTAATTTGAAGAGGGGGGAAAGTTTAAAGAATTATTAAATAGTAATAGTTGCTTGGGGGAACTCTTGAATGAATGAATGAATGAATAGCAGGTATAGGAAGCTACCACTTCCTTTAAAGCTGAGGCAGAATGACTACAAGGAAAAATCATGTAGGTGAGGATGCTCCCTTTCCCTTCAAGTCTGAGATTGAACCCTCCTTGTGAAGGGTGGATAGTGCAGAAGTTTTCTGTAGTGCACACAATATTTGCTGAGAAGCTTCCCAAGGGGATGTCACAAATTCACCAAGTGTCATTCCAGTGCACTCTGCAGACAAAGCTTAACATTAAACCAGCTATCAGGAGAAAAGTTTTATTAAAGTACTACCATGCCGCCCAATCGTTTATGTATTGTCTGTGGCTGCTTTTGAGCTATAGTGGCAGAATTGAATAGTTGTGACAGAGACTGCAAGGCCTGCAAACTATTTGCTGTCTGGCCCATTAAAGAAAAAAAATTGCTGACACCAGATATAGAGGAACATAAATTGTTTTTAACCAGTAAAATTTGAAATTTTATAGATTGGCGCTGTTCCATTGGCTGCTTTGGGAGCCCCTACTCTTGATCCTGCCCTTGCTGCACTCGGGCTTCCTGGAGCAAACTTGAACTCTCAGGTATTATTTATTACCCTTCGACTTTTAGCCATTTTTATGAAAAATATATTTAACCTACTGATTTGTATTTTAAGAGCAGGAGTTAACTGGTTACTAAATTGGTATAATATATTTTTTTCTTGTGTATACTTGTTAGAAAGTTTGAAAAAGTTACTGGTCACTTGTTCACTATAAAGAATTTTTTAGTCTCAATAGTGATTTATAAAAAGCCAACACATGATAGTATGTTGTAAACAGTCATGAAAACGATGGGAAAGTGGATTTATAGTTATTTTCCAATCATAAACTCATTTGTAAATTTTTGATTAAGTGGTTACTAGATAATTTTATATGACATGTGTCTTGCATTATATTTCTGTTGGACACCATTGTATTAAGAGTATGTTAATTTTTGTAGATTTGGCTGATTGTCCCAGGACGTTTCAACATAAAAGAAAATAAAATAGCAGTCATTTATTGTTTTATATATGCTTACTCTTATATTTTTGTTTTTGCAGTCTCTTGCTGCAGATCAGTTGCTGAAGCTTATGAGTACTGTTGATCCCAAGTAAGGGATTTTTCTGTTTCCATTGGTGATATGGATATGGTGTGTTAATACCTACATAGCAACAATTTTTTTTTTTTTTTTTTAATAAATATAAGGAACACTGTCTAATCTCAAGGCATACAATATATATTCCCTTTTCTAGGCCCAAGAAAAGGTTTAGTAAAAATAAGCCCATCTATAAAGGATTATATTTTAGTGTAAGTGGGGTTTTCATAAAAAATTTTTTAAATATCTTAAACCAGGATGATAAGAAAGAGCTACAAGTTATCTTTATTCACTCAAAAGTACATATTGATTACCTATGAGTCCCTACCTTCATACCATTCATACTTTAGTTGATAAAGTAATGTATGTGTATTCAACTAGAGAAAAGTACAGTCGTCTAGGGGAACTTAATAAAAGGGGACAAACTCAGTTTGAGCATCAGAGAGGCTGAGCTCTGGAGGATGCATCAGAGTTAACGAGGCAGAGATAAAGGATACACTATCCCAGAATAAAGGAGAATACAGGTCACATACTAAGAACTAACATCGTCTTTTAGGTGTGCTGAGAAGTGCTCTTTATGCTGTACCTGATACTGTTTCCTCCTTGATAGATAAAAATTAACTTATAATTAAGATAAAGACTAAGCATACCCACCACCCCAGCTTATTAAAATATCACTACTAGTTGAATTTCCGTGTACCCATTCTTGATTACATTTCCTGCTCTCCCCACATATAATTACTGTCCTAAATTTGGTGTCTGTCAGTTCGTTACGTGTTTTTATAATTTTATCTCATAAGTACAAATCCTTAAAAGGAAGATAACCATTGAAAATAATCAAAATGGGGCTGCTTACTAAAATTATCATAAAACTCTCCTCCCTTTTGTTTGAGAAGCATCTTACCAGGATCATGTTATGTAAAACATAATTATATTAGCTACTTGTTTGAAATTCTGATGTGCACTTAAAACTATTTTAGATTTCAAATCCTGATTTTGTTTCAGGTTGAATCATGTAGCTGCTGGTCTTGTTTCACCAAGTCTGAAATCAGATACCTCTAGTAAAGAAATAGAGGAGGCCATGAAAAGAGTACGAGAAGCACAGTCACTAATTTCTGCTGCTATAGAACCAGGTAAAACATGTTTATGCAGTTGTGCTGAATCTTAAACTCTGATATGATCTTTGCAAAAAATGCTTATGGCTTAAGTGTGGAGTGTGTTGCTAAATACTAAATTTGTCCAAATTCTGGTAAACTTCTTAAATGGGGGGAACAAACTTAATTTGAGGATCAGGGAGGCTGAGGTCTGGATGATGCATCAGTTCTTTAGGCAGAGATAAAGGATACACTATCCCATAACAAAGGAGTAATACAAGTCACATAGTAAGAGCTAACATCATCTTTTAGGTGTATTGATAAGTGTTCATGCTATAACTGGTATTGTTTCCTCCTTACTAATAAAAGTTGATGTTGGTGCAGCAATTCTCAACAGCAAATCTCATATTTGGAAATGTCTGGAGACATTCTTATCATAGTGGCACCAACTGTATCTCATGAGTATTGGCCCAAGATGTTGCTAAACATCCTACAGTTCACAGGGTGTCCCCTTCCTCCAACAATGAATGACCCAGCCCAAAAAGGCTGTTTTTAATTATTTTGCCTATGTTGATATGGCATAATTGATTTTTGCCTTTTGTTTGACCAAGAAAATCTAGCAAAGATGCTTCTGTTTGTGTCATTTGTATAAAGTAAAGCAAACACCTTATATTTTAGCTAAGAATCAGAATCTTATTTGGATCTACCAAAAGCCTGGGTAATTCATATCACTTCAATAAGCTTCAGTATTCTGGCTGTAAAGTGATCACTTAGAATGTTTTTGAGATGAAATTTCATGAATAGTTACTGCATTTTATGCACATATATATTTAGATCTTTGGTCCTGAATTTTTTTCTTTCTCCATTAAACAATGTTTTGTTCAGTTTTTACTAGTTATTTTTTAATAAATGGGAATATTTTTAGTGTTTAAGGTATTAGGAAAATAGCCTTAAGGTATAATATTGGATAAACTAATAGAAATGTTTTATGTATATTGTCTCATTTAATCAACGAAATGTTAAGTAACTTGCCTAAGGCAACATAGCCAGCAAGTGGTAGGAACTTTAGATACATAACTAGATGTGTGTGATTCCAAAGCCAGAACACCATGCTGCCACTGTTTCTGTTTTTATTGAAAACACATACTGGAATGACTAAAAGTAGTTTCTTTATGAATTTTTTTCCCCAAGATTTTTATTAATTTATTATTGATACTCACAGTAAGTTGAATCTTATTAACGAAGTGACCTAAATGTCTAAGATAGAGAAACTCAGTCTTACTTTGATGATAACCCACATATGAAGAACAATAGCTTTATTTCTCTCATTAGGTCCTAAGTTAAAAGAATTTCTTCTGTGCTATTTAAAATCTATGAAATAAGACAAGAATTCAGTTCTAGATTTAGTTCCTATACTTAAACTAATTAAAAATTGATGAGGAAGAGGAGGAACAGGCAGGTATTAGGAAGAGAACTCATGTACCAAGAACCAGCTTGGTCATAGAAGTAGGGTGAAAACAGTGACATGAATTGTACCCCATATCGAGCCTGTCTGTTAACCAATGTGATATAAGTGTACGTGAGTGTATTTAGCAGAGGAGCATAGAGGTAAGTGGTGGACAATGAAGATAAAGAGTTTTCCTTTCCTATCACCCAAACAAGTGCAAATGCACATGGTAAGGAATGTTTTGCAGGACCGTTTAAATTATTTTATCTTTTATTTGATTATAAACTTATTAAATTTATTTATTTTATAGTTAAGGGCTGTTTGGGTAGATGTTACTGATAAATATTTATGTGAAAATTTAAAGTCTGAGGTTGGCTGAATTGTAGTTATATTTGGGGAGATAGTACCTAAGAAAGGAAAAAATGGCCTTCTTATTTAGAGCTCTCTAAAAAATGAATCAGAAAAAGTGCTTTGTGAACAGCACTTTACAGCCTCCTAAGTGTGGCAAGTTAAATGTTTAGCTGAGAGTCTTACTTGGATCTATCAAAGGCATGGATAATTCATGTCACTTCAATAAGCTTCAGTATTCTGGTTATAAAGTGATGACTTATGATGTTCAAGTATATATATATGCTAAAATCCAAGATAATAAATTATTAGAATCAAAACTTCTAAGGTGGAATAATCTGTTTGCTTGATGGTTTCTAAGTGCATTTTCTTTTTCATTTGAATCCAGATAAGAAGGAAGAAAAACGAAGGCATTCAAGATCAAGATCACGTTCTAGGAGGAGGAGGACTCCCTCATCTTCTAGACACAGGTTAGATTACTTCTTTTTTTAGCTTTATTTTATTTTATTTCCTGCCCCCTGCCGCCCCCCATTGTTTGTGCGTGCTTCCTCTGCTGTGTCCATTTGCTGTGTGTACTTCTGTGTCTGCTTGTCTTCTCTTTATTTTTTTTTTTTTTTTAAAGATTTTATTTATCCATTCATTTATCCCCCCCTTGCTGCCTGTGCTCGCTGGGTCAGCTAACCACGCCGTGCGGGCGGGCCTGCCTTCACCAGGAGGCCCCGGGAACCGAACCCGGGGCCTCCCATATGGCAAACGGGAGCCCTACTGATTGAGCCACAGCCGCTTCCCCTTGTCTTCTCTTTAGGCAGCATTGGGAACCAGTCTTGGGACCTTCCAGAGTGGGAGAAAGGCACTCAGTCTCTTGTGCCACCTCAGCTCCCTGGTCTGCTGTGTCTCTTATTGTCTCTCTGTGTCTGTTTTTGTTGCGTCATCTTGCTGCTCCAGCTCTCCACTCTGGCCAGCAATCCACTTGGGCCAACTTGCCGTGCAGGCTGGCTTGCCTTCACCAGGAGGTCCTAGGAATCAAACCCTGGGCCTCCTGTATGGTAGATGGGAGCCTAGTCACTTGAGCCACATCTGCTTCCCAGATTAATTTTTGTAGGCATTTGTACCTTAGACAAAGATAATTTCTGTGCATCGCATCATTTTTAATTTGTTGCCAGTTAACCTGCTAGCTCCTGGTTAAAGAGTGTTTTTGTAAACACTACTATAAGCAGTGTGTGAATGCGTGGTCACTTGTATAAATGGAGAAACGTTTTAAGACCAGCCCCACTCCTACTACCCCCATTAAAAAATTGAGTGGGAGTGGGGGCAGGACATTGGCCTTTGAGCATTAAAATGAGTTAGTACTATGGAAAGAACACTGGGCTTGAAACTGCTGGCTTGACTTCTAGATCTAACTTTATTTCCTAGACTCCTTAGAATGTTAAGTTGGAAGGTCATCTGTGCAACTTGTAATTGACAGCTTGCTGTTCTTAAGATTATTCTTTTTAATGGTTGATTGACAGTGTCATGTTTTATTCTACTTGAAATAAGACTAAATGAATTTGTTCTCTTTCCTACATGACCGTCCTTTATAAATTTGTACAATTCTCTCTAGACCAGTAGTTCTCAAACCTCAAACTTGCTGGTCTTAAAGCATTTTTGCTAAAAAATAAAAATAAAAAAATCCCAATTTTATGTGGACCTAATATCTGTTGAGTTTGACCATAATAAAAAATGAAAATTGAGTAATTTTTTTGTTGAATTTATTTAAAATAAATGATCTATATTAAAACAACTGGTTTTGGGGGGTTTTTTTGTTTTGTTTTGTTTTGTTTTTTTGAGGTAACGGGGCAGGGAATTGAACCTGGGACCTTGTATGTGGGAAGCTGGTGTTCAGCTCAACCACTGAGCCACATCTGCAACCCTGAGTTGATTTTTTTTCTTTGTCTTTAGGAGGCACTGGGAAAGGAACCCAGGACCTCCCATGTGGGAATCAGGTGCTCAACTGCTTAAGCCACATCCATTCCCCATAACAACCTTTTTTTTTTTTTTTTTTTTTTAGATTTTTTTTTTTTTTTTTTTTCCCCCCCCCCCCTTGCTGCTTGTGCTCGCTGGGTCAGCTAACCATGCCGTGCGGGCGGACTTGCCTTCACCAGGAGGCCCCGGGAACCGAACCCAGGGCCTCCCATATGGTAAACGGGAGCCCTACTGATTGAGCCACAGTCGCTTCCCCAACCTTTTTTTAATGAGGAGCAAAAACCTATTTTCCAAAAAAAAATTAGTGGGAAGAGTGGTTTAGTTAATGCTTCTTAGCAAATACCTTTATTGTTTAACATAACAGAAGACAGCGGATTCTGCATTCAAATTAAAGCAATATATTTCAGTTAGTGTATGTAAAAAAATCCAACTTCACACAAATATGTAGTCAGAAAAGGAATAAGTAGTTATATGGCCTTATCAGGTGATTGTGAATAGTACTCATTGATAAAATGCCAAAATTTGACAGGTGATAATTTTTTAAAGTGGTAGTTGTATTTGGTAATGTCACCTCAGATCTCATCAGAAAGCTGTCAAACAACCTGGGCTTCAAATTTTCCAAAATATAATTTTGCTCTTAAAAGCTTAGATTGCATCATTGCAACAAATTCTTAGAAGTGATAGGATTATTACTTCATTAACTTTTCTAGAAAATGTCTGCCAAATACCCAAGTGTGAACAGTTTGTTGGCCATTCTTTCATCTAAAAGCAGTGTTCATGAAATAAGCAACTAGTTCAACTTGCAGTTTATAAATACAAGTTCTTCCTGATCCAGCCATTTTATTTCAGTAAGCATTAGAAGTGATTTATGCATACTTCCCATTTCACCATTGTGAATTAAAGAAGTGGAATTCTGGAGAACAGTTGGATATAAGTAGGTGACAACATGCTAAAGTTGTTAAGATCATAGTTTCAGGAACCAGACTGCCTAGATTTGAATCCAGCTCAGCCACTTACTAGCACTGTCATCTTTGGCAAATAATTTAATCTTTCATTGCCTTGGTTTTTCCTTTTATAATATGGGAATAATAAAAGAATTTACTTTTATAGGCTTATAAGAATAAATGTAAAGTGTGTAGGAGCAATCTAGTTGTAGATAAAGTGGACATAGGAGGACTGTTTTTACAGATTGAGCAAAAGATTTAAACATGAGAAATTCCAGGTTTTTAAAAGGTGTTATTAATTTCTAGGATATCAAAGATGTTTGCTATATGATCTAACTAAATAATGGCAAGGGTAGGAAAGAAATTATCCCTACTTATTGGTAGTTAGCCCATATGTTTGAATCTTTTTTCTAGTCTGATAACTAAGTGAAAATATTCACAAACTGCTAGTCTTTTTTATATTTATATAAAATAGGCGATCAAGAAGTAGATCGAGGAGGAGATCACATTCTAAGTCAAGGAGTAGGCGACGATCCAAAAGTCCAAGAAGGAGAAGATCTCATTCCAGAGAAAGAGGTAGAAGGTCCAGAAGCACATCAAAAACCAGGTAATACTGGGTGAGGAGAGAAATTTTAGAAGTCACAGATACCATGGTACTAAAAGAGGTGGATAAGGGAGATAGGGCTACCCTGGGAAAGAGGTTTATATATCATTGTCAACAGCTAGAAACATTTATTATATTAAGGATTGTAATATGACAGACACAGTATCTCATATCCCATGATTTGAGACTCTTGAATTAAAATGAGGATTCATAAAAAAAACGAAATACACCTACCATAACATTTTATTTTAATTTAAGCATATATCCAATAACCAGTCTTTTGATAAAGGGCCAAAACCTTTTAAATTAGTATGCTTAACCTTGAGTAAAACATGACAAATTACGAATTTTTTTTTTTTTTTTTTTTTTTTTTTTTAAGGTAAACTGTATTTAAAGTGGCATGAGAACTTCATCATCTGAAAAATGCTGGAATTTTTATTTTTTTCCCAGTCATTTCCCATTGTCACACACTTGGAGTTTAACAGCATTTATTTTCTTTAGCAACTATTCTTTGACTTTTTCTGAAATATCTTAATTTTCTAAAGCAGTTTTATATTTTTATACTTTTATTCATTGACATTTAATTGAATTTTGTAATTAAAATAAGTACAGGTGGGGCCCAACAAAATTTATTTTTGGTAAGCATGTAATTCAGCAGTTGCGAACAGAAACTTAAGTAGTTTTACTCTCTGTGAGAGTTCAGGCTATAAAGGGGCATTTAGTCCTTATGTTTTACAGAGGGAATTATCTGTTAATCCAGTCAGTCAGGCAAACAATGTTACTTAATGGGACATCTATCATACATAGAGGAAGTAGGCATTCCTTCCCTTAAGGGGCTTTCTGTATATCAGGAGAAAAATTAATGTAATTATAAGTGAAGGGCCATTGCTAAGTATTCTTGCCACCTGCTAATCTTGGAAAAGGCTTGAGAAGTGACTCTCAAGTTTTAAATTCTGGTTTGACTGGGCTGATTGGGGGCATGGTTTTAGTCAGAATGGTGTTTACAAAGTTAGCATGAATTCTTGAAATAACAAGTATTATGGTGTAAAGAGGAACAGAGAATTCAGATCAGAAAAATTAGTAAATAGTTCTCAGAAGGCAATGTAGTTCATACAAAGGAGTTTGCGCTCAATCCAGGAGGCAATAGAATGGTATTGAAAAGTAATAAGTAGGGAAGTAATGTTTTCAGGTTTGTACTTGGAAAGATTTCTGAGAGAAGGTGCAGTATCAATTTGTGGAAGGCACATCTGGGGTCTTTGAGGGGGCTTTTGCAGTAAAACCAGGAATTAAGTGATAAAACTTGAATGAAGAGAAAGGATAACTAACTGATGGAGCAGGTTGACCAGAAAAGGAAGGGAATGTCCTGGAGAACATAGGGTGGAGGAATTAGTTTAGAACAACAAAAATGATACTTTGATCCCTAAACTTAGAGTTGAGGATAGGTATATATTTGTGTGTGTGTGAGCGTGTGTGTGCAAGGGACTTATCATTCAACAAATACATATATTGATTACCCTTTGCCTGGGGTCTTGGGTAGAGTGTTGATCTTGGAAAAAGTACTGTGGGGAATAAAACTAATGTTACAGGAATCTGTAAAATTAAATTTAGAATCAAAATATAGTTATACTACTGATAAATCCATTATGATGGGATATTTTTCTAATTGCACTGAAGAGTCCAGGATGTGTAGCTGCAGAAAAAGGCTGAAAGTTGGCCTGTTCTGTGATAGGGAATTTGCGCTTTGGAAGAATAATTAAGACAGTGATATTGAGTGATTTGGAGAAATGCATTATGTGTATTGACCTGATAGTAGAGGACATAGAGCCATGGTGCATTGGGAAGCTGGTAATGAACTGAAAGAAAAAGGGTGTGATCAAGTGCCTAGAGATAATGATTAAGCCTGTTGGGCTCTACTGCCTAACATACTAAGAAACTGGCCAACATTGTAATTCTTTTCTTACCACATAGTCTACTTTGCTGTACCTGTACTAGGGAGAGGTTTTATGTGGAATAGCAGAAAAATGTTTTTTGATTTTTTTTTAAGAAATCATTTATCATAAATATGCATCTTTCGTTGTTACTTCTTAAGAGTTTCTGTAAGGGTAACATTTGTGCTTTTAGGAATAGGACTAGATCTGGTTGTACTTTTGATTTGTAGCACTGTATAATTTTACATAAGTTGAGTCTTTTAATATATTCATAAATTATGTTCATTTATTAGAGACAAAAAGAAAGAAGACAAAGAAAAGAAACGTTCCAAAACACCACCAAAAAGTTATAGTACAGCCAGACGTTCTAGAAGTGCAAGCAGGTAAGGTGCTAATGTGACTTTAAACTTTGTTTGCAAGAATATCAATAGCTTGTGAACCCACTGAAGCATTTTCTAAAACAGCACACCTTATTTTTGAAAAGAACTTGGGCCTTGCCATTATGTTGAACATTTTTTTTAAAAGCAATTTGTGAAGAATTACGTTAAGCTCTTTTTAATTAATATTTTATGGTATAGAGCAGAGCAGGGGTTCTTAACCTTTTTTGCTCCACAGACCCCTTTACCAGTCAGGTGAGAACCAAACTATACTGTGTATTATTTAATGTATATATCACACCCGCACCAACATGTCCTCACAAGAATGATGTTTTTTTTTGAATTTTTAATCACAGACCCCGAAATCTTTACACAGACCCCTTGGAAGTGCATGTACCTCTCTGATTAAGAGCCTCTGGTGTAGAGGGTGCTTGAAGAAACATGGACTGTTTCAGTTTTTGTTTGTTACATATAGTCCACATCATGGTTTTTTTCCCTAACAGATTTAGTGGCTATAGCATATGAATTTTTGCATTAAGTTGATTAACACATCCACATGCTAATACTAAGAGGAATTTTTCTTTCCCTTATATAGTAGACCACAGATACATTTATAGAAGGCAATGCAAGTTTCTGATTTTTAGATTAGTAATTTTACCTTTTTAACTATCTAGTGAAATTCAGTGTTTTAAAGTTCACTCCATAGCAAATGGTTTTTCACACTTAACATGGAATTCATATTATATTAATAAGGGTTGATGGGGGAACATGGGAGTCCCTGTAATTTTTTTTGTGTAACATCTATGTAATGTAAGTATCTTTAAAAAAAAAAAAAAAAAAATTCTAAAAGAAAAACAAGTAAATAAATTTTCAGAGACATAACACTGAGGGAAAAAAAAGGGTTCATCATACTTAATTCTATTTTCTTCTAATCTGTGTGTTTTGCTGCAGTGTTTTATTCATCTAGCTTGTTTAAAATCACTGAGGAAGCTTACACAATATAAAAAATTTAATTCAAAAATGTATGAAAAAGACCTATATAAATATAAACTCTTAATAAAGAGGAGTAAATCTTCATGACCTTGCATTTGGCAATAAGTTCCTAAATATGAAAAAATCTATACATTGAATTTCATTAAAAATTTGTGCTCTGAAGAATGCTCTGAAGAAAATGAAAAGACACCTCACTGAGTGGTAGAAAATATTTGAAAATCAAATCTAATAATGGACTTGTATCTAGAATTTAGAAAGAACTCTTACAATGCAGTAATAAAAGATAACCCAATTAAAAAGTGGGCACAGAATCAAATAGACATTTTTCCATAAGTAATACAATGATGGCCGGAAGCACTTGAAAAAGATGTCCAGAATCATTAATTATCCAGGGAAATGCAAATCAAAACCACAGTGAGATAAAAAAAAAAAAAATCACATTCACTAAGATGGTTTTAATACAAAAAGATTAAAGATTAAAAGTGTTTGTTAGGATGTGGCAAAATTGGCACTTTCATACACTGCTGGTGGGAATTAGAATGGTGCCAGATACCTTGGAAAACTGGCAGTTCCTCAAAATGTTAAACTTAGAGCTACCACTTGACCCTAACGTTCCATTTTTAGGATATCCAAGACAAATGAAATCATGTCCTGTCAAAAACTTGAACACAAATGTTCATAGTACACTTATTCATAATAGCCAAAAAGTCAAAACAACCCAAATGTTGGTCAGCTAATGCATGGACAGACAAAATGCAGGTACAGTGTGGTATTATTTGATGATAAAAAGAATGTAGGACTGATAGATGTTACAACATGAATGAATTTTATGCTAAGTGAAAGAAGGAAGTTGTTTCATCAAATACATGATTTCATTTATATGAAATATTCAGAACAGGCAAACATATAGAGACAGAAAGTAAACTAGTTGTTCCCTAAGGCTGGGTAGGGATAAGGAGATTAGCAGATGGATAGGTGGGATTAGCAGGTGGATAGGTGGGATTTCTTTTTGGAGTGATGAAAATGTTCTAAAATTGATTGTGGTAGTGGTTACTCTGTGAATATACTAAAATTCATCAAGTCACGCACTTTAAATGGATGGATTGTATGGTATGTATATGTGTAAGTTTTAAATAAGTTTGGAAGAAATAAAATGAAGCTAGATGTAAATACTGAAGGAAATGCCAAACCAGCTCTGAGAGAGGTGGCAGGAAAACATGAAAAAGATGGTAAGTACATCATTTATTTTCTTAACCTTAAAAAGTAGAGTCATTTTCTTGCCTATTGCTTTAATGTACATATGAGCATCTTAGCCTGCTGAATTTTATTGGGTTATTCTAACTTAATGCATCTTCTCTGAGTTTTTATTGAATACTTCGCTTGTGTTTATAATTGTACTACAACCAATGAAGGGGGACAAGTATAACAAAACATTTCTTCCTTCTAGGGAATTTGGAGTATCAGTCATATAAACATAGTAGCAAAAAGTATAAGATATACAGTCCTAACAAACTTAATAAATATTTGATGAATGAATGTTAAGTTGCGTGCTAATGTTTCTAGGACAAAGAGGGCTGTAGGGATAGGGGAAAAAAAAGATTGCATTTGGAAATGACAGCTGAAGATAAAGGGTTTTAATTATTGATTTGCTTTGTTTGCATCTAAACCTTATAAGAATTTTTGCAGTTAGTGGCAGGAACAAACTATAAAAAAAATAAAACACCACCATTTAAAGAGGGTGGAGAGGGCTATATACCTTAAAACTAACTACTTGCTCAAAACAGCGTTGGTGGGGAATTTTGGCGGGTGTATAGGAAGTCAATTTGATTTGTACTTTAGCACCAACTAGTTCTTTGAATTTCACCTAATGATTAAAAAGTTGGCCTTTTTTTTAAATTTTATTAGCAAATGTCTTCAGTCTGCTTTCAAGTTTAATATTTCTAATGTCTTGATGTCATAATGTTTTAAGAAGAATTGCTAGAAATTAGGGTCTGTTTTTGTTTTGAGAGTAGTAAAAGACCATTCAGTAATTATCAGATTTATGATGTGGGTGTTCCAAGGGGAGTTTATCATACTATGTTGGTCTGCATTTTTTGAGGTAGTAAAATTTAAAGCCCCATTTACTCACTTGTGATTCTAGAGAGAGACGACGACGAAGGAGCAGGAGTGGAACAAGATCTCCAAAAAAGCCCAGATCTCCTAAAAGAAAATTGTCTCGCTCACCATCTCCTAGAAGGTAAGAATGCTAAGCCGTTAAGATCTATCCTTTCTCTTTTTAGAAGTTGGCAGTTTTATTTTATTTTATTTTTTTATCCCCCCCCCCTTTTTTTTTTTAATTTTTAAAACTGTCTTGTAGTTTCTTTCCTTTTCATGAATTAAAGTACTTAAGAATGTGTTGATATATTCCCTTTATGACTTGAGACAGTGCTAATAAACATTGTTTGGGAGTGGGCATTTTAGACCTGTAGCAAAGTTATGTTTTTCTTGCCTGTAGTATAACAAGTACAGCTTGTACCTTTATTATCCAGTGTTTTGCAATTGGATCTTTGCTATACTTCTTATATCATGTGAACGCCATCTAAAAAGTTAACTTATTGCTACATTTCCAAATGAAATCTCTAGGGAGATACCTTTAAGCATCTTTTTTTGAGCACATTTAAATGTCATCCTAGACATAAAAAGGAGAAGAAGAAAGATAAAGACAAAGAAAGAAGCAGAGATGAAAGAGAACGATCAACAAGTAAGAAGAAGAAGAGTAAAGATAAGGAAAAGGATCGGGAAAGAAAATCAGAGAGTGATAAAGATGTAAAAGTATGTTTACAAACTAATTTACTTTGGTATTTTGGGTGGTGGTGGTACTTTTAAGAAAATATTTTTCTTTGAAGAAGTTTACTTGTATTATTCTCCTTGGCAAAGCAGGTTACACGGGATTATGATGAAGAGGAACAGGGGTATGACAGCGAAAAAGAGAAAAAAGAAGAGAAGAAACAGACAGAAGCAGGTTCCCCTAAAACAAAGGAATGTATTGTGGAAAAGGGAACTGCTGATTCACTAAGAGAATCCAAAGTGAATGGGGATGATCATCATGAAGAAGACATGGATATGAGTGACTGAATATTGCCTTTACAAGGAATCCCAACTGTATACATGCATCAGTGTCATTCCTTTGTGTGATTTCTTAATGCTGTATTTGTTCATCTCAAACCTAGATGTATACAGCTCTGAGTTATAAATGGTTATAAAACTCCTGATATTGATATTATTTACATCAAAAGCTTTTAGAAAATGGTACATGGGTAATCAGTTCTTGTCGTGTTGAAATCTGATTGAGTAACCCAGCAGTTTTACTATCCTGGTGCTGCTGCATAACAAAAATGAAAAGCTGCATGCATCTACAGCAGGCATGGATTGTTTATGTTGTATGATCTCCTTTATTAAGTAAGTTCACTTATAGTATTTCTAGAATTTGATTCATTGCCATAATAGAGCCATGTAGGGAATGCACTGATTGCATGTTAATTGTGGCAGGAATATCCTAAATGTCATTAAAAATCCTCCAACATGATGGATCTACTTATGGTCTTGTTTGTTGACATGACAAATTAATATTCTTATAGTTACATCTGGAAATGAGCATTTGAAATAGATAATCCTTTAAGCCTTGTGGCTAAATTTTTGTGGCTTTTGTTTAACTTTGAAAGGTTATATATGCACTAACCTTTTTGATGGCTAATTAGGCTCTAATTACAGAAACAAAAGATTTCAAATAACTGTCTTTGGCAGTGAGTGAAGAGCAGCATATTTTGAAATAGAGTTGTATACTTCATACAGTGTTTGGGAATTTTTTTTTTTTTTTTTTTTTTTTTTTTTTAATCTGAAACTATTCCATATCAGTGAAAACTATCTGCCTATCCTGAGTCCACATCTCTAAACGAAAGTTATCTTATCTTGTCCTGATTTTCAATTTTCCACTCTTTTTAATTTGTTTTAAGCTCAGTGTTGGAAAAGGGGGTAGTGCATTTTAAATTGACCTTCATATGCTTTTAAAATAAGACAAATCTACTTGATAATGTACTTTTTATTTGATCTCAAGTTGTATAAAACCAATAAATTTGTGTTACTGTTACTGCAATAGTAATCTTAGGCACTCAGTGATTCCATGTTATATGCAAAGTAGTTATGTAACTGTTTTCTTAGTTACAGGAGTTTCAAACTTCACTTTTGTGCAGTAAAAACAAAAGTAGGCTACAGTCTGTGCCATGTTGATGTACAGTTTCTGAATTTGTTTTACAAGACTTTGATAATAAAACCCTTAAACTTATGTTCATGTTCCTGTAAAACTGTACTTGTATTTATTTACGCTAATGAATGTATGACATTTACCTCATTCATTTCACAAATTCTTTCCCCTTTATCCACGTTTAAATATAGTTAGATGAAATCCATCATTACCGTACTTAGTTGCCAACAAAATTGATTCCATTTCTATCTAAAACAATTTTCTCTAAGTTTAATAATTTTTATTGCTCATATTGTGGGTTTAGGAATGGGGTTGGAAAAAAGCAGAGAACTAGGATAAATGAATGACCCTACCTATTTCTAGTAAATTTATATTTTCAGTGAAATATAATTATTTGCCTTTTCTGGTATAACGTTGACGCTGTCAATGGTATGTATCTACTGTACAATACTAAATAGTATATTTATTCATTTATGAATTGAATAGTGTTTTGGGTGGCTGGGATTAAGAGAAAATAAAATTTGTAGCATTTACAAAGTTAGAGTATAAATTTTTTAACTGTCATTTTAAAGTTGAAATGTCATATTGAAAAGCATTGTTTTTACAGTTTGTAGTAAGGAACTTTTTAAAGATTTTATTGAAAAGAATTTTGTCTATATAAGAAGTTGTAGTAAGGTCCTAATAATTATTAGTACATTTTAAAATATAAGTTGAATGCAAATGACATTTGTTTAAATGTAAACAAACTTTTTTTAGTAAAGGTTTAACCATGTGACATTACCATTTTTGTAAGTCAAAAGTGAGTCAGATATTTGCAGTTTCACGTGGTTAAACCTCATATTACTCAGTCTATTCCCTAACTTGTAATCTCTGACTACAAATATACTCACTTTTCCAAAGGGATTGAAAAACTTAGTTTTAAAATAGTGCCACTGACTTAAGATGCTGCAGTGAAGCATCTTTGGATATTCTATTTTCAATGAACGTTTTCGGCACAAAGGGTTGCACTGGGACACAAGCCTTTTAACACAGATAACCAGTTGAAATCAAGTTAACACTGCCTCCATGCTGAGTTTTCTTCTGTATTTGGTAGTAAAATGATTTAAAAATAAAAGTGGTTTTGTTAGAAAAATGTTTGTGCTATTTATTTGCTTAAACTCTTCAGGAGTGAATGAAAGGTAATGACTATATAACAAGGTTTTTATCCGTAAAATGGGAATGATACCTACCTTGAAGGTAGTTTTCATAGTAAAAAAAAAAAAAAAAATGCTGTACTTGGATCAGTAAATGGTATCTGCTAATTGATGTGAAGCTTTTTAAAACTAATAATTTAGGGTGGGAATAACATTAAAGCAAAAGCACTAAGATAAATTGCATGTTTATTAGGCTTTGAGAAGGCTATGTACCCTTTACATTTTGGTGAAGATGGATTTTGGATAATCTTCGCAGTGGTAATTCTATGTATGTGGAAGACACAGACATGAAGCACTGGGGGTGAGAATGTGGAGGCAGGGAACAGCTTTTGTTGGAGTGGTAAAAATTAATTTTAACTTGGTGTTGCTTATAACTGGATCAGAGTCTGGTGTGGGCATCTTACAGCCTGTACAGTATTGTCACTCAATAAACCAGCTTTTCTAGAAAAGCAATACCACTTCAGTTAGACACCATTGTATTTTTAGCATCCATGCTTACAAAATTGGTAAACATTTAAACTGGAGTTTAGATTTATGTTCCTTGGTCTATCTCAAATTTGGTTGATGCATTTCATCCCTGTGTCATTTTAAGTATTCCCCTTAAGTTTGTTACATTTGTTAAATGTAATGGAATTTAGTGCTGGTACTTTAAGAACATTCCAAATATGTCTATTACTAAGGCTTATTAACAGAAGTAACTTTCCTAAATGAGACTAGAGGTATAGATTTTTGAGTGTTTTACTTGGTTTTATTTCTGTTCCCATTGACAATTCACTAGGTCAAAGCATATGAGATTCACTTAGTCTTTAGCAAAATAACATGCTATTTTTTTTTTTACTAATGGGAATATATTTAACTGTGTATTATAGTTGTGTTAATAGTAATCTGAAGGGCGTAAAATAGATTTTTTAAATGACCAATATTGTCCTTAGAAAAATAAGGGGAAATGACACATTCAAGTCCTTTTCGGAACCATCTATAAAAGAATTTTTCTGCCTAATATTCTAAATATAAATTGGATGAGCCTTCTGCAGAAACATTAATTTTAACAATATACTAAATGTAAAACTTTATTCTATGAGCAAGCTGACAAAGATACATTTAACTTGACTAACTGAAATGTCTCATTTCCGAAGACAAGCAAGCTTGATGTCCATGGGCAGTTAGGAAGGGAAGATCCAAGAGCTGAAGAAGGATCCAGGGGAACTGAGATGAGTCTGCAGATAGGCCACAATGTGCATGAGCTACAAAATGACTTCTGCACCACGTCTACCTTCCAAACTTCTACACCACTCGTATTATTTCCCTTTAAAACACCCCAGCCAATCATTGTCAACCTTTAGTGACTAAGAATTCTACAATGATGCAGGTATAGGTAAATAAGGGTGAATTTTATTTTGTTACAACAAAGTTTCTACTTTAAAGTTATTTTCATTTGCGAAATGTGAGCAAAACCTGGACTAATCAATAAGTACCTTTCTCGAAAACTCTTAGAAGATTTTCCCTTAGTATTTTTAAGTGCCGTGGTAAAAGTGAAATTGTAATTCTGTGTACATAGGGGCCATTGTGCAAAGTACTACTATTCTAAAATGAGCTATAACAATTTTAAAAGCTCATTAATCACGAAGTAGTCCTGTAAGGATGGTCATATCTAAAAGTGCCTCAATCCTTTCATAGTCCTTTAGTCTATAGTTGAATATTTCTATATTGACAGATGGACACTCCATCTTAAGAATACTGTGTTAACCTAGTTTTCTTGCACCAAAAATTGCTGCAATGTTATCCCCATCTTTAATACAGAGCTTTGCAAATTCCATTTCTGCATTATGATCTACATATAACTGTTACAGGCTAAAAGCCTCATAACTTGACTAATTTTTTGCTAATTGGTTATCAATTTCCATACTAGCAAAAAGAGAACCATGTAAGTAAAATTTGGCATGCTGAGATTTTTAGATGGCAACCCAGTGCCCAGATTTCTGACATATAGTACATTGCAACAGTTTTTGATAACCAATTCATAGCATACAAAAAATTGTGGGGGAGCAAATGGAGCTCAGTGGTTGAGTGCCTGCTTCCCATGTATGAGGTCCTGGATTCATCCCTGGTACCTCATAAAAAAAAAAAAAAAAAAAAAAAAAAAACACCATGGGCCTTTACCAAGTTTACTTCTGTTTTTGTTTTTTTGTTTTGCAAGTGATTGAACACCTACCCATTTTTCTCTAGAGCAGTTTCACTTTCTATTGTCTTTGAAAGTTTCCACAGAATGGCAACCTTGGTAAAAATGCATTGTTAATTTTAGAAAACATAGTTAAGTACCTTTGGCTGAACTTAGCAGAAACATATTGTGGCATGTACTAATTTGAGGTAGTTCATTCATATTACAAAAGCAGGACTTTGAATATACCCATATTTCTCAACTTTTCCAACTAAACATATTACTAAGTTACCCCAACTTTTTCTCTTATTCATGTGCAAATAAGTAACAAATGAACAAAAAGAACCACCCCCTCAATTCAGTATTTACTGACAATATTTACTATAGCCCTTTCGTTGTCTCAAAACAGGATCTTTGTCTGCTGTGTAGACTTATGGAATTAGCAGGGTCCTCAAAACAATCATTATTCACCACCCTCCCCAAGGTGTGAATAATCATGAATAACACTAAGAAAACCTATTTTTAACAGAGACTGGGGAGTCAACAAATTCTGAGCAGACAGAGACTAAATAGCTTTTCAACTTCTGTCAGCTATCATTGTGGCTTCTCTTTAAAATGTGTCAATTTCCAGACCAGGGAGGGAATTTGCTTTAGGCCTCGTTTTTATCAAGTTTGGCAGTTCTCTGTATATGAATGTCTACAGCCAAAGACAACTGTCTCTAATTGATAAATAATTTCTTGAATAGAGGTACCATATCTTCTTTTAAAACCATACGTTTGGCAGGAATATTGAGCATCTCTAAATGGCCATTAAAGTAACCACCTTTTAGACACACATATCCCTACCCAGTTTAAACAGTTTCTTCAATCACAAACGGAATACCTATAGAATTTTGTGGACCTATGTTACAAAATCTTGATTTTCATGTAAGATTTCCAAAATACATGGTCTTTTGATCTGTTCATTCAAAACAGTACACAGTTTCATACATTAATTAGATTAAAAGGCACATTTTTTTAAAAATCTAATATTGTGAAAGTTTATTTGCATTAATTAACCCCTTAACCACAATCATATGAGATAGTAACATTTGCTTGTCCTTTGTAATCAGAGTAAAAACATTTTGGAATGGATAATCTGTTTCTACTATTCATACATAAAGAAAAAAGATAAGTGTTATAAAAAAACCCAAGTGCAAAAGTTTTCAATGTATCCCACTGTATCCCAGTGTACCCCAGCAATATATTCACAGCTTTTAGGAAACTGGTAAATCCCCAAGATGCAATTTTCTCTCTAGGTGTCAGTACTCATAAATAATGCCTGCAGTATATTCCTGAAATTGTCTCAAACCTCATACAATAATTCACAGAATAATTCAGTCTCTAAATTACTTGATCTACAACCATTCCCAAGACAACAGGGATCAACTTTCATTCCATAAAGCCAGTCTGGGTTTACCAACTCTTACTCAAACTTCAATAGACCCACATAAAGTAGCAATTGGGTCTTTCATTTTTAACTATAATTATTTTTCTTCAGTGTAAAATGTATTTGATAAAATATGCAGTGTAGTATGTATCAGCATGAAAGATGCAGCTTTAAAGATATTTATTATAAACATTTTCTTATGACTGATGCTTTGGATTTTTAAATAAATCATCTCTTCAATAAAGGTCCCTGAACTAATTTCAAATTATCCTGGAAAAAGTTTAAACTAATGGTCACTAAAAAACTTGATACATTCATCAGGATACATTTTTAAAACCTTACTTTAAGCTCTTTAATACAACATGACACTTTATAACTGTTATACATTATTCTCCCTAATTTTCATTCTTGGACCTTCAAACCATCCTGGAATAAGTATGAAAAATTTTAAGTGCAAAAGTTAGTAATGCATGATTTTAACACTTGGAGACAATTCAAATCAATAAATATTTTCCTGTACTTAAAAAACAAACGAGAATTGTCAATCTGTGTACCTTTCAGAAATTTAACTTGTAATAAATATATTGTTAGCATATAAAAATGTTTTTACCTTATTCTGAAAGCATTAAATATGTAAGGATGTCCAAAATATGTGGGCTGTTTTTCAAAATTGACACGAATGCATCCATATTCCACTATACACAAAAATAATCAGAATGATGTTCACTTACTTATTAGGAAGCAAGTTTAAAAATTTGGAATTTTTTTAAAGTGCTACAATTTGGAAGATAGTTTTTAGCATGCTAACCACACCTTATCATGAACATAACAAGGACTTTTAAACTCACATTTAGGAAAAAAAATAGAGGTTCTATGAAAGGAAGATTAGTAACAAACATTTTCCATTAAAAGAATTCAGGTAAAAACAAATAGCACCACAATGAATTGCACTAAGGTACTACAGGAGGTACCTTATTCCCTGCAGAGTGAACGCTCCTTCTGAAATGTATTGCAACGTATAAATGCAATTGTTTAATGGTTACCATTTGGTTCATTCATCTACAGAAAATTGCATTCCTTCTAGTTCATTATATTGAACAAACATTCAAATTACTGAACTATACATAATGTTACATAGTTTACATTTTATGAAAACAAAGCTTGAAGGAATATTTATAAATGCCACCTTGAATATAAGATGACAATTTAAAAGGACTTCGTATCTCTTAAGACATTTAATTTATGTTAATGATCCAAGGAGTGTTTTATATATAGATATAGATATAGATATATTTATATGCATATATATTTCAACAAGAAGTGTAAAAATGTTTAAAAACAAATCACAGCACTCATAGCTGTTTTACATGAGAAGGTCTGAGGGTCATTAAGGTGTCAAAACTATTATACTTTTAATATGCGTATTTTTAAAAAGATTGAAAATGGCACATCAGAAAACTTGCTGAAATTCTTGGTAGATGCCCATTTCATTAAATCATATGACTGATGTGTTGACTCAATGTGTAATTCCCTTTTCTTCATTGAAAGCCTTTATCCCTTGTATTTGGATCCACTTCTAGAGTCTCTGCATTCTCTTGTTTTCCTTGGTGAGATGGCATCATTTTCCAGGTCAATTAAAGATCAGGAAAGCGACTTGGATCTTCCTTGTAGTCATCAGGTATAGTGAAGATGGAGCCATCAAACTCATCATATCGAAACTCCTGAAAAGTCACAGTGGCTGTGATCGTGGGAAACACAGGTATATCTACAGAGAGAATAACCAATGATAACATTGTAAATCAAATGTAAATCTATTTATTGTCTATCAATACTATTAGAGTTATCCATACTTGAGGTAATGTTTACCCAAGTCAAACCTTGCCACAGGTGTCTGTGGGGCACTACGCCCCACCCGCTTCCCGTAACCAACTTCTCTCTTCCCCGAACCCAACTTCTCTATTCACCGCAGCCTATCACAGCACCCCCTCACAGCCATAACCTTATTTGGACATGTTGGCCTTCTCCTCTAGCCTCCCCCCTCCCTCCCAAATCTTCCCCCCACGCCCAGCGACAGCTTAGCCCTAGCAGAAGACAACACGCTCACCCCCGCCAACACTGCCTATAAAACTGCACAGCACTCCCTGAATAAAGGTCTTACTTCTCCAGCAACAAGAGTCTCATGTCCTTCCTTTTGACGGTCCGGGAGACCACAGGGCAACACCGGGTGACCCTGCGATAACTTCTCCCTTAGCCCCGTGAAGACCAGAGGGCCGTGGTCAGCCTTCCTGACAACTTCTTCACCCCCCTCCGTGGCTGTTCCGGAGTGCACGCCGGACGGCCCGTACCCAGGCTGTGTCGCCTCCCGGGCTGCGGTAGGGCTGATCACCCCCAGGCCCGGGAACAAAGCCACAATACTTCTTATAAAATGTTTAAAAAAATTGCTTAAGCACTAGATAAATCCTAATACATGTATGATACATGAGTTTTGAAGGGTTTGGTTGCTGGTGAAAATGGAAAGACACCTAGGCATCAAATATTATAGGAAGAACTTAAGACTCTATTTCTTCCCAATCTTCAGAGTATAATACCAGGTTCCACCAGCCTTTTTCTTTTTGGGAGGAGAGGGGTGGCTACTTTTATACTTTCTGCATTCTGGCATCTTTTCAGATTATAGTATACTAATTCTGACTCTTTGAGCTGTGACTTATTTTCATTCAATTTATCCCAATGAAATACATTAATCCTTTTTTTTTTGTTTGTTTAATAATACTAAAAACAGTCCATCACTTAAATATGTGGGATACAATCTTATTAGAATTGGAGTAATACCATACTACCACAGCCTAATACTCTTCTAAATAAAAGAATTCTTTCTGAAATTATGAACCAACTCTGACATTAAAAATGGGCAAACACATTAGTCATTCTGCTTTTATTTCTAACATGTTTACTAACTGGCCCTTTCAAAAAAGTTTACTGGCCTCAGTTCTAGACACTGGATTCACATTAATAATCAAGAGACAAAATGCATACATTTATGGAGATTACATTCTGGTTGGGAGAGTCAGACAACAAATAGGTAAATAGTAATGTTAATAAATATCTAAATAATACCAAGCATAGTAGAGGAATAGGGAGATCCAGTGTTGGAGTTAAGAGTTGTTGAATAGGGTGGTCAAATGAAAACCTCAATGAAGTGACCTTTCAGCAAAGGCCTAAGGTAGAGCAAACCATGTCATTATCTAGAGGAAGAAAATTCCAAGTAGGGAGAACCAGTACAAAAGCCCTAAAAGGAGAATGTTTTGTTCTGGGATGAGGTAGGAGGCCAATGTGGCTGCAGCTAAATGAGTAAGGGAAAGATTAGCAGAAGTCAGAGGGGTGGGTAATAGATTGCAAGGTCAAGTGGGGTTTAGGTCAAGAAGACTTTGGCTTTTACACTAGGTGAGAGAGAAAACCAATGAAGGGTTTTGAACAGAGGGATAACATGTTTTGACATAAGTTTTAGCAGATTTAATGAGAACCCAGCACAGAATGACAAAAGTAGAAGTGGAGATGTGCTGCAGAAGATGGAGTCAGGAAGGCAAGAAGAAAACCAAGACAGACAGAGGAAATTTGAAGAAAACTTGCCATCATTCACTGAGATAAGACGTCAAGGAAACTTTTAAAAAATTAAGTCAAATCTTAAAAAGATGAGGAGAAACACAGAAAAGATTTAACATTATGAATAGCAATACAAAACAGAAATAGTAGGAAGAGATAGAGAATCTGCAATGAGCTGAGGAGGTAATTTTTTAAAAAGGTAATTGTAGATTTAGATGCAGTTCTAAGAAATAATACAAAGAAATTTCCTTGTACTATTTACTCAGTTTCTCCCAATGGTAATATCTTGCAAACAGAATGCCAAAACCAGGATACTGAAAATACATTCAAGATAAAGAATGTTTCCATCACCAGAGGAATCTCTCATGTTACCCTTTTAAGCCACATTCACTTTCCTCCTACCACCCAAACCCCTCCTTAACCCCTAGCAACTTCTAATCTGTTCTCCATTTCCATAGTTTCCTCATTTCAAGAATTTTATGTAAGTAGAATCACACACACACACACACACGTTTATGATTGGCTTTTCTGAGTAAGCATAATTCTCCTGAGATATATCCAGATTCTTGCATGTGTCAACAAAGAGTTCTTTTTTTATTGCAGAATAGTATTTCATGGTAGGAATGTACTAGTTTATTTAGCCATTCATCTCTTGAAAGAAATCTGGGTTGTTTCCAGTTTCAGGCTATTACAAATAAAGCTGCTATGAAATAAATGTTTGTGAACACACATCCTCATTTTCTGGGGTAAATACCAAGGACTGCAAATGCTTGATCTATATGTTAGTTACATGTTTAGTTTTATAAGAAAGTGCCAAACATATCCAGAGACTCTATGCCATTTTGCCTTCCCACCTGCAATGAACAAGTGATCAGTTTCTCATTATCTCTAGAATTTAGCATAGTCATGTTTTATTTTAGTAATTCTGATACTGGGAAATGCTATCTCATTTAGGTTTTAATATGAATTTCCCTAATGGCTAATAAAGTTAAACATCTATTCACAGGCTCATTCATCACTACCTGAATATATCCTCTTTGATGAAATGTTTCTGCATGCCTTTTGCCCATGTTCTAAATTGAATTTCAATTTTTTTATTGTTTAATTTTGAGAATTCTTTATATGTTCTAGACATTTTTTTCTTGGATTTGTGGTTTGCAAATATTTTCTCCAACTCTGTAGATTGTCTTTTCATACTCTTTATATATATATATATATATATATATATATATATATATATATAATCTTTTTTTTTTTAATGGATACATATAAATTTTTTTTTTTAATCAAACAATATATTACACAATATATTTGGTTCATAGTAATGCATTCATACAGTATTTGTCCTTTTGTGTCTGGCTTGCTTCACTCAATGTCCTCCAGGTTCATCCATGTTGCCATATGCTTTATGACTTCATTTCTTCTTACAACTGCATAATATTCCATCGTGTGAAGAGACCACAGTTTGTTTATCCATTCATCTGTTGATGGACACCTGGGTTGTTTCCAACTTTTGCAAATGGTAAATAATGTTGCTATGAACATCGGTGTGCAGATGTCTGTTCGTGTCACTGCTCTCAGTTCTTCTAGGTATATACCCAGTAGTGGTATTGCAGGGTCATGTGGCAAGTCTATATTCAACTTCTTTAGGAACTGCCAAACAGTCCTCCATAGCAGTTGTACCATCCTGCATTCCCACCAACAGTGAAGAAGTATTCCTATCTCTCCACATCCTTTCCAACACTTGTAGTTCTCTGTCTTTTTAATAGTGGCTATTCTGATAGGTGTGAAATGATATTTCATTGTAGTTTTGATTTGCATTTCCCTAATCATGAGTGATGTTGAGCATTTCTTCATGTGTTTTTTTGCCATTTGTATTTCTTCTTTGGAGAAATGTCTATTCAAGTCTTTCGCCCATTTTTAAATTAGGTCATTTGTCTTTTTATTGTTGAGTTGTAACATCTCTTTATATATCCTGGATATTAAACCCTTATCAGATATGTGATTTCCAAATATTTTTTCCCATTGAGGTGGCTGCCTTTTCACCCTTCTGACAAAGTCCTGTGAGGTGCAAAAGTGTTTAATTTTGAGGAGGTCCCATTTAACTACTTTTTCTTTTGTTGCATGTGCTTTGGCTGTAAGGTCCAAGAAACCACCACCTACTACAAGGTCTTAAAGATGTTTCCCTACATTTTCTTCCAGTAGTTTTATGGTCCTGGCTTTTATATTTAAATCTTTGATCCATTTTGAGTTGATTCTTGTATAGGGGGTGAGATAGGGGTCCTCTTTCATTCTTTTGGTTATAGATATCCAGTTCTCCCAACACCATTTGTTAAAGAGACTGTTTTTTCTCATTAGCATTGGCTTGGTAGGTTTGTCAAAAACCAGCTGAATGTATAGGTGAGGGTTTATTTCTGGATTCTCAATTCTATTCCACTGATCGATGTGTCTATCTCTATGCCAGTACCGTGCTGTTTTGACCGCTGTAGCTTTGTAATATGTTTCAAGGTCAGGCAGTGAAATTCTTCCCACATTGCTCTTCTTTTTTTAGAATGCTTTTGGCTATTCGGGAGCACTTACCCTTCCAGATAAATTTGGTAATTGCCTTCTCTAATTCTGTAAAGTAAGCTGTTGGGATTTTGATTGGTATTGCATTGAATCTATAAATCAGTTGGGGCAAGATTGACATATTCACGATATTTATTCTTCCAATCCATGAACATGGAATGTCTTTCCATTTGTTAAGATCTTTTTAAATTTCTTTTAGCATTGTTTTGTAGTTTTCTGCATATAGGTCCTGTACTTCCTTGGTTAAATTCACTCGTAGGTATTTGAGTCTTTTTGTTGCTATTGAAAATGGAATTTTTCCTCCTGATTTCCTCCTCAGATTGTTTAGTACTAGTGTACAAAAACATTACTGATTTTTGCGTGTTGATCTTGTATCCTGCCACTTTGCTGAACTCATTTATTAGTTCAAGTAGCTTTGTTGTGGATACTTCAGGATTTTCCAAATACAGGATCATGTCATCCGCAAACGGTGAGAGTTTTACTTCCTCTTTTCCTATTTGGATGCCTTTAATTTTTTTGTCTTGTCTAATTGCCCTAGCTAGAACTTCTAGTACAATGTTGAATAACAATGGTGACAGTGGGCATCCTTGTCTTGTTCCTGATCTTAGGGGGAAAGCTTTCAACCTTTCCCCATTGAATATGATGTTGGCTGTGGGTTTTTCATATATGCCTTTTATCATATTGAGGAATTTTCCTTTTATTTCTATCTTTTGAAGTATTTTTATCAAAAAAGGATGTTGGATTTTGTCGAATGCCTTTTCTACATCTATTGAGATGATCATGTGGCTTTTTTCCTTCAATTTGTTAATGTGGTGTATTACATTGATTGATTTTCTTATGTTGAACCAGCCTTGCATACCAAGAATAAATCCCACTTGGTCGTGATGTATAAGTCTTTTGATTTGCTGTTGGATTCGATTTGCAAGTATTTTGTTGAGAATTTTTGCATCTATGTTCATTAGAGAGATTGGTCTGTAATTTTCTTTTCTTGTGGAATCTTTATCTGATTTGGTATTAGGGTGATTTTGGCTTCATAAAATGTGTTGGGCAATTTTCTGTCCTCTTCAATTTTTTGGAAGAGTTTAAACAGGATTGGTGTTAATTCTTTTTGAAATGCTTGGTAGAATTCACCTGTGAAGCCATCTGGTCCTGGACTTTTCTTTTTTGGGAGATTTTTGATGATGGATTCAATCTCCTTAATTATGATTGGTTTGTTAAGTTCTTGTATTTCTTGTAGCATCAGTGTAGGTTGGTTGTTCGTTTCTAGAAATTTGTCCATTTCATCTAGGTTGTCTAGTTTGTTGGCATATAGTTTCTCATAATATTCTCTTATGATTCTTTTTATTTCTGTGAGGTCATTTGTAATTTCCCCCCTTTCATTTCTGATTGTATTTATTTGCATCTTCTCTCTTTTTTTCTTTGTTAATCTAGCGAGGGGTTTGTCAATTTTATTGATCTTCTCAAAGAACCAGCTTTTGGTTTTGTTGATTTTGTCTATTGTTTTTCAGTTCTCATTTTCATTTATTTCTGCTCTATTCTTTATTATTTCTTTCCTTCTGCTTGCTTTGGGATTGGTTTGCTGTTCTTTTTCTATTTTTTCAAGTTGTTCAGTGAAATCTTTGAGTTTAGCTCTTTCTTGTTTTTTAAGATAGGCGTTTAGGGCTATAAATTTCCCTCTTAAGACTGCCTTCGCTGTATCCCATAAGTTTTGATACGCTGTGTTCTCATTTTCATTTGTCTCAAAATATTTACTGATTTCACTTGCAATTTCTTCTTTGACCCACCGAATATTTAGGAGTATGTTGTTCAGTCTCCACACATTTGCAAATTTACTTTTTTCCTGTCTGTTATTGATTTCTAGTTTCATTCCATTATGATCTGAGAAGGTGCTTTGTATAATTTCAATCTTTTTATATTTATTGAGAGCTGTATTGTGACCTAACATGTGGTCTCTCCTGGAGAAAGATCTATGGGCACTTGAGAAGAATATATAATCCGCTGAGTTTGGATGCAGTGTTCTGTATATGTCTGTTAGGTCTAACTTGTTTATCATATTGTTCAAGTTCTCTGTTTCCTTGTTGATCTTCTGTCTAGTTGTTCTATCTAATGATGTGAGAGGGGTGTTGAAGTCTCCAACGATTATTGTAGAAATGTCTATTTTTCCCTTCAGTTTTGCCAATTTGTCTCATATATTTTGGGGCACCCTGGTTAGGTGCATAGATATTTATGACTGTTATATCTTCCTGGAGGATCGTCCCTTTCTGGAGAAGAGATTCCCGTGTCTTACTAGTCCGCCATCTTCCCGGAAGTCTCTTTTCATTCTCTTAACAAGGTCTTACACAGAGCAAAGGTTTTTAATTTTTATAAAGTTAAATTTATCAATTTTTCCTTTTATGGACAGTGCTTTTGGTGTGAAGTACAAGAGCTCTCTACCTAGGTCTAGAGTCCTAAAACTTTCTCCTATGTTTTCTTTGAAAATTTTTATGATTTTACATTTTGCACTTAAGGATGTGATCTATTTATTTTTATTCAATTTTTATATAAAATGTGAGAAGTAAAGTAGTTCAAAGTTCTTTTTGTTCTGGCCTATCATCCATTTATTCTAGCACCACTTGTGGAAAAGGCTATCTTTCTTGAATTGGTTTTGCACCTTTGTCAAAAAACAGTTGGAAACAGACCAAATGAAGGATTGTGGGAAGATGGTGGAGTAGGGAGCTCCAAGTATCAGACTGTCCACCAGTACAACTATTAAACATCCAGGAACTGTCTAATCATACTATTTTTGAAATTCCAGGGTCTAATAGATCACTGTACAGCATCCAGGGAAGAGGGGGAAGGAAGAGACTAGTAAACTGCAGTCAGTAACGGTGAATTTCACTCTGTAGGCAGGCTATCAACACCCATTCCCCAATCTCATTGTAGACAGCAGTGAAATTCTCAAACCTGGCCCCTGGTATAGCTTGCTAGTGTCAGTGTGGGATATAAAGACCTGGTTCCCCAAGATCTAGGGATGTACAATCCAATCACTAATCACTGCTTTTTTTTTTTTGACCAGCTAATTCAGAATGCTGGGGACCCTGCTCTGAGGCCCCCCATTGTTCCAACCCACCTTAGGGAAAAGCAACAGAGGAGTCTTAAATGCAGTAACCGTCCGTAAAACAACAGAAAACAGTCAAAGAGCTGCATTTATGGGCATGTGCTGAATCAAAAAAATCACAAACTTCAAAGAGCCAAAGAAAAGACTCCTGGCATCCTTGCTATTCCCTCCCTAAATGAGCTAGACCTAACAGACATATATAGAACAATTTACTCAACAGCAGCAGAAAACACATACTTCTCTAGAACAGACCATTTGTTAGGTCACAAAAAAAAGTCTTAAAAGTCATAAATATTTAAGTCATGCAATGCATCTTCACTGTCCACAATGGAATGAAACTAGAAATCAGTAACAGAGAAATGGAAATTTCACATATATGTGGAAACTGAACAACATATTCTTAACAAATGGATCAAAGAAGAAATCACAAGGGAAATTAAATTAGGAAATATCTTAAGGAGAATGAATATGAAAACAACATACCAAAACTTACGGAATGCAGCAAAGGCAGTATTTAAAGGGAAATTTATAGCTATAAACGCTTACATTTAAAAAGAAGAAAGATCTCATATTAGAGATCTAACCTGACAACTGGAGGATCTAGAAAAAGAAGAAACTAAACCCAAGCAGAAGATAAAGATTAGAGTGAAGATAAATGAAATGGAGGAAAAATAGAATAAAAACCCAAAAGTTTGAAAAGATCCATAAAATTGATAAACCTTTAGCTAGACAAATAAAAAAGGAGAGAAGACACAAATAACTAAAATGAGAAATGAAAAAAGGGGCATTACTACCAACCCCACAGAAATAAAGAGTACTGTTAAGAGGATACGATGAACAACTGTAGACCAACAAGTAGATAACCTAGACAAATTCCTAGACACACACAAACTACCTATACTGACACAAGAAGAAAAAGAAGATCTTAACAAACCAATAGTTAGTAAAAAGATTTGAGTAACTAATTAAAAACTTCTCAACAAAGAAAAGCCCAGGACCAGATGGCTTCAGAGGGGAATTTTACCAAACATTCCAAGAAGAATTAACACCAATCCTGCTTAAACTCTTCCAAAAATTTCAGGAGGAGGGGACACTTCCTAACTCATTCTATGAGGCCAATATCACCCTCATCCCAAAGCCAGACAAATATACCATAAGAAAAAACAATTATCAATATCTCTTAAGAATATAGATACAAAAATCTTCAACAAAATACTACCAAACCAAATACAATAGCACATTAAAAGAAATAAACACCATGATCAAGTAAAATTTATCCCAGGAATGCAAAGTGTGATTTAACATAAGAAAATCAATTAATGCAATAAACTACATTAACAGAACAAAAGGGGAAAAAAAAGACATGATCATATCAATTGACAAAAATACTTAGAAAACTAGGAACAGAAGAAAACTTACTCAACTAGATAAAAGACATATAATATTTGTCCTTTAGTATCTGGCTGATTTCACTCATCATGATATCTTCAAGGTTCATCCATATTGTCGCATGTATCAGAACTTCATTCCTTTCTGCAGCTGAATGATTTTTTTCTTTTTTTAAAGATTTATTTACCACCACCCCCCACCGTTGTTTTGTGCTCGCTGTCTGCTCTGTGTGTTTTACTGTTTCTGCTTGTATTCTCTTTAGTCGGCACCAGGAACCAATCCTGGGACCTTCCGGAGTAGAGAAAGGCTGCTCAATCTCTTGCGCCACATCAGGTCCCTGATTTTGCTGTGTCTCTCATTGCCTCTCTTCTGTGTCTCTTTTTTGTTGTTGTTGTTGTGTCATCTTGCTGCGCCAGCTCTCCGTGTGGGCCAGGACTCTGTGCAGGCCAGCTCTCTGCATGGGCCAGCCCTCCACTTGGGCCAGCTCACCACGTGGGCCAGCTTGCTTTTCACCAGGAGGCCTCAGGAATCAAACCCTGGACCTCCTATATGGTAGACAGGAGCCCAATCACTTGAGCCACATCCGCTTCCCTGAATAATATTTCATTGTGTGAATACTACTACACTTTGTTTACTCATTTATCTGTTGATGGGTGGGTTACTTACATTTTTTGGCAATTTTGAATAATGCTGCTATGAACATTAATATGTCAATATCTGTTCAAGTCCCTCCTTTCACAATTCTTTAGGGTATATATCTACAAGTGGGATTGCTGGGTTTTATGGTAATTCTATATCTTTCTGAGGAACTGCCGAACTATTGTCCATAGCGGATGCGCTATTTTACATCCCTAACAACAATGAATGAGTGTTCCTATTTCTCCACATACTCTCTAACACTTGTAATTTTATTTATTTTTTTTAATAGTAGCCATTTCTAATGGGTATGAAATGATTTCTCACTGTGGTTTTGATTTGCATTTCCTGGACGCTAATGATATTGAGCATCTTTTCATGTGCTTTTTGGTTATTTGTATATTTTCTTTAGAGAAATGTCTATTCACGTCTTTTGACCATTTTTAAATTGGGTTGTCTTTTTGTTGTTGGGTTCAAAGATTTCTTTACATATTCTGGATATTAAACCCTTACCAGATAAGTGGTTTTCAATTTTTTCTCTCATTTTATAGGTTGTCATTTTACTTTGAGGATAGCCCTATGATACAAAAAAGTTTTCACTTTTGATTAAGTCCCATTTATCTATTTTTTTCTTTCTTTGCTTATACTTTGGGTGTAAAGTCCAAGAAACCATTGCCTAACACAAGGTCCTGAAGATGCTTCCCTATGTTTTTGTTTTTGTTTTTTTACTTTTACATTGTGCTACATTTTAATTTTATTTCACCAGGAGCACATTGATATTTTTATGTAAAAGACTCAAAAAATATAAATATAAAAATCCCTCCTGAGTCCCCATCCTAGAATTTTTCATAGTGCCTTCCATAATTTTACTTTCAAAATAGATATTAAGCAATTTGAAGGAAAAAAATCAGTATCAATGCTAATCATTAACATATGAACCATCTGTTTTAAGACCTAGTCATCTTTTCTCTTTTGTCAGTGTTTATATTCCATTCTTACTTTTTATTATAAGAATAGTTCATGCTGAATTCCTGTAACAGTGCCTGGTCCAGAACAGATAATAAATAACTACTGAATGAATTATGAGTAATCTTTAAAAAAAAAAAACACTACAAACAAGAAGTGTATGTACATTAAAAAGTTAAAACATTTCCTTCCCCTTCTCCTCCTCATGCTCTTTTTTTAAAGCAGTTTTACTGAGATATATTCACATACCATACACTTTGTATCCAAAGTGTACAAGCAATGGCTTTTAGTATAATCACAGTGTTGTGTGTTCATCACCACAAAAAGTTTTAGAAAATTTCATTACTCCAAAAAGAAAAGCTCCACACCTTCCCTGTGTTTTCTTCGAGGAGTTTTATAGTTCTGGCTCTTATATTTAGGTCTTTAATCCATTTTGAGTTGATTTTTGTATATGGTGTGAGGTAGGGGTCCACCTTCACTCTTTTGCATATGGACATCTAGTTTGCCCAGCACCATTTGTTTGAGAGATGATTCTTCCCCAATTGAGTGAACTTGGCAACCTCATCAAAAATCATTGGGCCATAAATGTGAGGGTTGATTTCTGGATTCCCTATTTGATTCTTTTGGACTAGATGTCTGTCCTTGTGCCAGTACCACACAGTTTGATTACTGTGACTTTGTAATAAATTTCACTGATTTTTTCAAAGTGTCAGCTCTTTATTTCATTGACTTTTTTTTTGGTTTCAATTTCATTGCTTTCACTCTTATCTTTACTATTTCCTCCTTCTCCTTCCTTTGAGTATATTTTGTTATTCATTGATTTGAGAATCTTCCTCTTAATGTATGTTTTCAGCGCTATAAATTACTTTCTCAGACCTGATTTAGCAATGTTTCACAACTTTTGATATGTTGTATTTTCATTTTCATTTAATTCAATGTATTTTTCCCTTTGAGAATTCTTTGATCTATCGGTTATTTAGAAAAGTGATGTTTAGTTTCCAAGTGTTTGGAGACCTTTCTGTTATCTGTTATTAATCTTTAGTTTGATTTCACTGTGACAGGAGAATCTGCTCTGCATGATTTCAATTCTTTTATATTTGTTGAAGTTTGTTTTTTGGCCCAGGATATGACCTATCTTGGTGTATGCGCCATAGGCACTTGAAAAGAAATGTGCCTTTATCAGGTAAGAGTGTTCTATAAATAACAAGTATATCTTTTGGTTTATGGTGTTGTTGAGTTCTATATCCCTGCTGGTTTTTTTTGTCCAGTAGTTAATGTTAATTGTTGAGAGGGTATTACAGTTTCCAACTATAATTATGTGTTTACATATTCTTCCATTCAGTTATTTAAGTTTTTGCCTCAGCTCTGTTGTTGGTGCATACACACTTAGGATTCTTCTGGGTGGAATGACCCCTATTATCATTATATAATGTCCTTCTCTGTCCTTTGTAATGTTCTTGCTCTGAAGTTTACTTTATCTGATAATAATACAATCATGCTTTCCTTTGCTTATGCATGATATTTCATTTTCTGTCCTTTTACTTTCAACCTACCTTCTTTGTTATATTTGAAGTGAGTTTCTTAGAGATAGCATATGGTTCGGTCATGTGTTTAATCCATTTTGTCAATCTAAGTCTTTTAATTAGTCTACCATTTATATTTAATAGAATTATATGTTAAAGTTTTTCTTTTTTTTGTTGTTTTCTATTTTTTTGGTTTTTCATTTCTCTGTTTTCTTTTTCCTGCCTTCCTGTGAGTTACTTGGATAATTTTTAGAATTCTATTTTGATGTTTCCATAGTGGTTTTGAGTATTCTTTATATAGCTTTCATATTGGCTGTTCTAGGAATATATTATATATACCTAAATTTATCACAGTCTCCTGTTACCATCATTTTACCTGACCAAATATATAAAACTTGCCTTCCTTTACATCCTTTTACCTTCCCCCATGTACAATATAATTATAAATAGAAGGTGAAAATAGAGAGATAAAAGTATTCTTTCAAGTAGTTTGGCTGTAAAAATCAAGGATTAAAGGCGAGTGCTAGGGTAGAGTAGAGTTAAAGGGATTATTTATTTAGTTGGTTGGTTGGAATATAAAAGGGGAAAGACCTGAACAAGCCAAAGAAAGGAAGGAAGTGGAAGGTAAAGCAGATAATGGAGTGGCTGATAGAAGAGCAAGGATTCTAAGGAGCTAGGAGAATAGGATCCATAATACAAATGGAGAAATTATTCAAGCTAAAAGGGGTACCGCTTACACTGAGACAGGAAGACTAGAGGAAAAGATGGGGCTTGAACCATAAAAGTCTCTGTAGGAGAGTGAGAGTAAATGAGGGAGTTTTCAATCCTGACAGTGTCTCTTTTTTTTAACAAAGGAAGCAAAAATCACTTGTTAGAGTGGAGGAGGAAGGAATGTGAGAAAGGGAGGAAATGGGAATTTCATGAAAAAAGGTTCAAGTTCAGCATTTGAGTAAAATGAAAGAAGAAGCAAATAAGAGAAGAACATCCACAATCAGCATTTAAAGCTCCAGCTGATTTTGAACACATGTAATTGCATTAACAAAATTTCCAAAATTTTGTAATTTATCTCCCCAACTAGAATATAAGCACCTAGAGGGCAAGTAGGGACTTTTGCTTAACTGCCAGTCCCAAGAAAACCATCTGGCATATAGCAAGCACTGATTAAATACTTAATACCAAATCTAAGCCTAAACTCTGAAAACACCTTTATAATAGTTTCTTGTTTCCAGTTTCCTGATATAAGTTGAAAAGATAAATCTGTTCAAAAAATGAGTTTACTGTTTCTAACGATCATTGTTTAAGATGTCTTTTAAGACTGAAAACCAATATATGTGACTAATACCTTATCCATGAACATTGACTGTTTACTGCAGAATCATTACTACTATCAAGAAACTTATAATGTGCTATTTTACATTATAAACATTTTCATGATGCATCATTAGTTCACCCACATCCTCTGGTATGAAATATTTCATATTCCTTACATTTAATTTAAATCAAGTAGAATTAGAACTCTCAAGCACTTTATATATTTGACATTACATGAGCATTAATGCATATAATTAAAGAAAAACTTTACAAAAATGTAAAAAACTAAGAAATCTGTTTTCCTTCAAAGCATATTTCTTATTAATGTTTTTAAGCAACAACTCCATATTCCTAATAGACACAAAAAATACATCTAATTTTTTCTCTTACCTAGTTTTACAGGAAAGCCTGGAGGAAGCTTCATCTGAACAAATTCTCTAAGCTTGTTAAAGTGCTTGAAGGGAGCAATTACCTCTAGAACATTCAGTAACCTGAAAAATAGAAGAAGAAGAAGGAAATGTTTTCGTTGTTCAAACTGGCTTCTTTGCATCCTTACATTGTTTTTTTTGTTTTGTTTTTTGTTTTTTTTTTTAATATAATTTATTTATTTTTTATTTGGGTAAAAATCAAAATTTTCACAATACATACCAACATTTGCAAAATGATATATAAATATATATGCATATATGTGCATTTGCTTACAAAAATGTTATTTATATATATATATATATATATATATATAAATATATTTTAAGAGGTGCTTTCCAGCTATTGAGGATGAGGAAATCACACACTCATTTCCTTCTTTCTCCTCTGATTTTTTAGTTTTATTATTCTTTTTACTGCTAGGGTTTATAACTTTTAAATTTAATTGGGCAGCAATAATTCCTCATTTTTTATTTTAGTTTGTTATAGATTTAAATGTATTCAATTTTCATCCATGTCTTCTTACTACAGTCTATACAGTCCTGAGTTCTTTAATTAGAGTCACGATTTGGTTGGCTGAATTTCACAGCCAATTTTTTTTACAAGAGGGCTCGTATACTCAGTATTCCTTGATTTCATGCAGATCTGATAAAATAGTGTTTCTCATCTTTATACTTAAAGGTATAAAACTTCTGGTCATACTATCTCTCTCTCAGAACTACAAAGTCATAATTTTATAGTATCTCCTAGGATTCAGTATCACATTAGTCATTATACTACAACTTCTTTCATCTTTTGATTGAATGGATTTAATTTTCAAGTAGCAATAGTTTGCTTTCAAAATATTTTGAATCTGAAAATATCTTCAGTTGCCTTGATATATAAGTGACATCTTAGCTAGATATATTTTCAGATCACAATCTTTTTGCCTCAGAAATGCAACAACATGAGAAAAAAATGTAAGGCCAGGATGATTTTTCAACCCTCTAGTAAATAATCTGCCTTTTCTGGATGACTTTAGATTTCTGTATTAACAATTTAACAATTGAGGGCCAAAACATTAATCAGGATAATTCCTGTTACAGATAATTCCGTATCAATTTTTCTTAGGGTTTAATGTACTACAGATTGTTCTTTGTTTCAGATAAATTTGTTTTGATCATATTTGAATACTATTTTGGTTACATTTTAGAGGCTTTCAATTTCAGGAACACTAATGATCCATTTTTAATACTTCTCTAATTCCTTTAATCTCTTCTGCATTCACAATTTGTCAAATTTAATCTTCAGCCACATCTGCTTGTTCAGTGTTGTTTTTTATGTATTTGCTTTGTAATAGTGCTGTTCAGTCTTCAATTTACCTCCTTACCTTTATAATCTCCTTTTCATTTTACTCTGTTTTATCATCTCATCTTAGAGTACCCTGGTTTACTCTGATTTCATGTTTGTTTTTAATATTTTTCTATAGCAGGCAATTTTCTTCTGTTCTTTATGTCTTATTCTAGAATGAGTTATTTATTTGGCTTTTCATGATATGTTTTTCCTTTATTTTACATTTTTCAGGGTCAGTAGTTATAGCTGCCATACTTTATCAATTCTAAGATACCCATTTTTTTCAAATATTAACATCTATGACACTGAGATAACTCCCAAAATTGCTGGCATCTTATAATCTGCAGCATTTTTCTCCTTTTAGTAGAATATAAAACTGGTGCATCTTTGAGCCAATGGAGTCCTAGTTATGATGAATTATGGCACACTGTATTTATGGCTGACATCCTTCCCACATTTTCTGAGATCTACATATAGCTCAACTATAGTTTGGGTCCAGTGTGTGTAGGGGGTGCATAATGAGGAAGGGTGAGGGGAAGGGCTAAGTTAATCCTACTTGTATGGACTTTGTTGAAGAATAAGGATCCTAATTTCTTCATCTCTTCTCTAAGATATATATTTTTAATGTATTAGGTCACGTTGAAAGGGGAACAATGTAGGGAGAGAAAATACCCTAGGGCTTCAAATCAGTCCCTATTTTAGAAAGTAACGTGAAGGTACAGTTCAGTCAGAGTCAACTCTAGCTACCCACCTCCCATTCCAAACATCTCTCCAAGTTGAATTTTTAAAAAGAAGTATCTGGTGTGTACAGGTTTGAAAGGATATATTCAGATGTCCACTGCATTATTGTTTATAATGGTGACAAACAGCAAACAACCAAAATGTTTATCAATAGGGGAATAATAAAATAAATGATAGTACATACATCTATTCTATAAAATACCAAGGAATAAAAAAAAAGAGTAAGACAAAATATAATTACTGTGACAACTCCCAGAAACACTTTAAAAGAGAAAAATTAAGAACTCACAGAAAACAGACTGTTTTCCCATTTTTATAAAAAATGCAACAACATAGATAAAAGTCTAAATAAAAATATACCAGAATTAAAAAAAAATTTTAAGAGGAAAAAAAAATACACCAAACTGTTAACTATCAAGGCAGTCAAAGAAACCCATCACTCCTTTTCTTATAAACTTTCATGTTAGTTTTGTTGTTTTTACAACTAGCATGTAATGTATTACTTTTGTGTGTGTACAAAAGAAGTTTAATGAACAATTTTTAAAAAGCCATAAAATAAAGGCAGCTATAGGTACAGAAAGGAGAGTAGGTTTACAATTTGATTTTGTCCTTTCAACAGGAATTTTGTCCCACTCTATTCTATTTCAAATGTCTTAGATTGCCAACTTTAAAATACTAACAGGTATTCAGAGAGTCAAATAAAAAAGTAAGGAGTGTGAAAAATGACTTGTGTCAGTTTACCAGTCATCAGCAACAATTAACACTGTTCTGTAAGGAATCTCTTTCTTATATGATAATGAAAGATGATTTGAGGGGGCATCATAATTAGACTTCACCTCTGCACAGACTGGGTATCTTGTTGAGATTGGGTGTTTTAGCTTAAATGTTAATGGAAGGCAGCCACCTTCAATTTAAATTTTTTAAATATCTGTATCAATTTAATACTGCTTAAAAACACACATAAAATAGGAGGGACCTCATAAAAAAATTGAAGTCAGCAATGGGCATTTCCAAATGGTGACAACATTCTTTAAATAAAAATCTTATGAAAAATAAAATCCAAAGTCTACAAAGTACAAAACAGCAGAAGAAAATGAGATGCTGCTCTGGACAGTACCCTGGATAGGGATCTTCATTGCTGGTAAGATGAGACAAATGTACTGTTTCGGAAATTTGGGAGATGTTGAAACCAATAGTCGTATTGCATGTTCCTGTCAACCCACTGAGTCAGGCTGTATCTTTGCAGAGGTTTCTGTCAGAACCAGGTGTAGTTTTGTATGGTGAGGTCTGCATATGATGCACTGAACCATCAAGGCATATGGCTACCCTAAGGTACCTTGATTAGAGTCCACTGGGTCTTTTTTTTGTTTGTTTGTTCGTTTTTTTTATTTTCTACACTGGGTCTTTTATATGAAAATGACAATCCTGAGTTAAATTTGCTTCTGCACATCATTTGTAGATATGACGGTGAAAAGGTTGGAATATTAGTCCTTTTCTTGGTTTGCATAACAGGAATAACTTTGCCTAGTCTTCTCTAACTGACTTTCATCTTCCTAGAATTGTTGACAAGAACATCTTTGTCTGATGAACTGGAAACTGGAAAGCTCATTGCACAACTTGATTTGAAATCCACCATTTCTCCAGGATGAACCCATATTAGAAGGACTCTGAATGGTCCAAGACCTGAGAGAATACAGGTGTAGTTTTCTTACTGTCAGGCACATTTTTATCGCAGACAGTTTGTGGAAAGTTATTGTTCAAAGGAGAAGGGAATGGGGGTCCACCTCAGACAAAGTTAGTGGAGTTGATCCCTTCAGATTCAGTGCAAAATTTGCTCTCATTTGGGCTAAGACCATCTTCTCTTATATCATCCCCAAGGCAGGAGGGTTTTTTATCTTTGGATCAATCTGTCTTACCCTTATATCAAGCACAGCATCATAAACTGTTAGATTAAATGGTGCAACAACAGTTATTTTTAAAAGATTCTTCTCTAGTGCAAACCATCTGTTTAATGGTTTAGTAGGAATTGACCCATGACCAACTGATATATTTAGTTGAGGTAGTCTAAAAGAGGCTAGAGGTCTCAGTTTGTACAATGAATTTCTCTTAGGGGGCATCAAGTAGAATTTGATTCTCCCTCCACCACCCCCACCCCCTTAACATTTCTCTCTCATTTTTAAGCAACTCTCTTCCCCAAGAAAAGTGTTCAGGTGATAGGTCATCAACCTTCAATTTCTATCTTTTCCTCTGTGTAACTGAAATGGCCATCACCTTCTTCTCCTTTAGAAAGCTCCAACAAGGAGCCACCCAACCCATCTTCATAAGTATCCCCAAGAAAATGGAGTATTGTCTTTAGGCAAAAGAGAAGTACCAGAAGACTGCTCAGAGGGCACTAGTGAGCACATCATATTGTGTAGAGCTGCTGGGGCAATCTCTGTCTTTGCCACAAAACCAAATGGAAAAAGGTTTCAGCTCCTGCTAGCTGCTCCTTTCAGAAGACTTGTCAAAATTATCAAACTACGGGAGGAGGGGCAAGATGGCGTTGGTGTAGGAGGGCGCACACTGCAAGCTCCCAGAGCAAGGCGGATTGTGGACGGGGTCCTGCCCGGGGGTCTGTGCTGTGCACGCGTGGAGTGAGAGGCTTGGGACATCTATCTGAACGGATCGGCGGCGTGGACCGAACGGTGGAGATTCGTGAGTTTTGAGGCTGCCGGTGGGGGTTGGCACAGGCGGCTGAGCCTCGCGGTTACGGAAATAAATAATAAAACGGCCATTTGGAGCCGCGGGCGGGGGCGAAAAAGTTGTATTTTCTGGGGAGCTGGCTGCCTGGCGCCCCTTGGACCTTGTGTGAGCAGAGCAAAAAGCTAGTCAGCACCCGGTGAACCGGAGAGGGGATTTTGGTCGGGGAACGGAGCTGATCTCCCTAGCCACCCAGGGATAAGACCCGGGCCGCTGCGGAGCCAGGAGGAAGGGACACTTCCCAAAGAAGGGAGGGTTCGGTTGGAAGACAGGGAAGGGTATTTTATATTTTTAGACATCGATCTGGCTGCCTGCACCGCCCCATAGCTTTGGGGAGCAGATAAGCCGATCTGAAGCAGCACCAGGCTGAGAGCAGACGCGAATCTGCACTCAAACTGATTAACTAGCAGCCCGGTGACGCTGGAGCTCGGCGCCAGAAGGGGCGGAATCCGCCCTCTTTAGCATCCTCACTGACTAACATCAGAGTTTCAGCTAACCTGGGCAGTCCGGAAAGTGGGACGTGCTTGATTAATTTCCACGGGCCCAGCTAGGGTCCCTTCCGTAAGGGGGTTGGTCTAGAGGAGGAATTATTTTGGGTCCTGCATTTGGCTAAAAAAAAAAAAAAAAAAAAAAAGTGAGGTCACCTCAACAATTGAAAAATAAATTCTTTTTAATTTAGTTTAATAGCTAAAAGCTGCTTCAGGACCTGCATATAGAACCCTGTGGGGAAATTCATTGATAAACACAAGTAGGCAGGAAGGATCCACTTGGACCCTAGGGGTATCATTGACCCACCTTGTTTCCTTCTTCTTCTTTTTTTTTTTCCTTGTTTTTTTTTTTTTATTTTTTTTATTTTTTATTAGTATTAACTTTTTCCTTTCAGACCTTTCTCTACTATTTCTCTACCTCCTCATAATTCTAGCCTTCTAAATCATTATATATATATATTCCTCCATTTGTTTTCCCAGTCCATTATAGGAACTCCATATTTTTTCCTAGTACTCTACCCTGCCTACACAAGTTAAATATTCATCTCATTGAATCTCATTTTGCCCCTCTTCTAACTTTTATCAACATTTCTATTATCCTTCTGCCTTCCTTACATCTTTTGATTCCTCTGGCCCTAACCTTTTGCCTTCAAGGGAACATAGAAAGAAGTAAGGAAATAAAATAAGAAGAAAAACTGCCAAAGAGAAAACTTAACTCACACGCAGAACCAACAGCTAAATAAAATTCTAGAGCATAGAGAAAAGCTAATCAACTGAACAAACCCATCAAGATAATATGATGACCAGAGGGCAACAGAAAAATACAAATGACTCTGAAAAACTGGAAAACATGGACCAGTCCAGTGCACAAAATAAAAACCAGGAAGCAATGCAGTACATCGAACAACTAATCAAAGCTATCCAAACAAATATCATGGACCAACTTAAAGAACTGAAGGAAGAGATTAAGGATATAAAGAAGACACTGGGAGAACATACTGAAAAAATAACTAACACACCTAAAAACGTAATGGATATGATGGCGAACAAAGACACAAGTCAAGAAATGAAAAAGACGCTGGACTCGCATGGCAGCAGAATTGAACAGGCAGAGGAAAGAATTAGTGATATGGAAGACAATACAGTTGAAATCAAAGAGATTGTAGAAAACATAGACAAAAAGATAGAAAAAATCCAGTATGGTCTCAGGGAATTAACCGATAATGCAAGACGCACACACATACGCATTATGGGCATCCCAGAAGGAGAAGAGAAGGGAAAGGGAACAGAAGGAGTGTTGAAGGAAGTTATGGCTGAAAACTTCCCAACTCTATTGAGAGAGATGGATGTGCAGATCCAGGAAGCACAGCGCACCCCAAATAGTATAAATCCCAACAGGCCAACTCCAAGACATATACTTGTCAAACTGTCCAATGCTCAAGACAAAGAGAAAATACTCAAGGCAGCAAGAGAAAAGAGAACCATCACATACAAGGGAAGCACAATAAGATTAAGTGCTGATTTCTCAGCTGAAACCATGGAGGCAAGAAGACAGTGGTATGACATAGTCAAAACACTAAAAGAAAAAAATTTCCAGCCACGAATTCTCTACCCAGCAAAATTGGCATTCAAAAATGATGGAGAGCTCAAAATATTCACAGATAAACAGCAATTAAGAGAGTATGTCAAGAAGAAACCAGCACTTCAAGAAATACTAAAGGAATCCCTACAAATTGAAAGGAAAAAACAAAGGAGAGAGAGTTGGAGGAGAGTTTAAAAACAACTGAAAACTCAAAAAGAGAAACAAAACAACATATGACATACATTAACCCAAAGAAAAAATGACTGAAGTAAGAAATTCATTACGAGTAATAACACTGAATGTTAATGGATTAAATTCACCAATCAAAAGACACAGATTGGCAGAATGGATAAGAAAATATGATCCATCTATATGCTGTCTACAAGAAACCCACCTTAGGCCCAGGGATTCAAGGAGGCTGAAAGTGAATGGCTGGAAAACCATTTTACAAGCTAACAATAGCCAAAAAAGGGCAGGAGTAGCTATTCTAATATCAGACAAAATAGACTTTAAATGCAAAACTATTGTAAGAGACAAAGATGGACACTACATATTAGTAAAAGGAGTAATCTCTCAAGAAGAGAGAACAATCATCAACATTTATGCACCTAATCGAGGTGCCTCAAAATACGTGCGGCAAACTCTGGAAAAACTAAGAGGAGAAATAAATTCCTCTACAATTATAGCAGGGGACTTCAAC